>CAJGYO010000819.1:0-211652 GCA_904845875.1 Miscanthus lutarioriparius | reverse complement strand
CGCCATGGAAGATGACGGCTCACCACGTAGCCATCACGCGGGCCTCGGGTTCCGACTTCATTCTCCGGAGCAATCCACCGGCTCGTCAGATCGGTGACGCGGAGGAGACGCAAGGCCCACCGCATGATCGCAGCTTTTCCATCGTGACGCTGCACCGCCCTGTGGATCCGCCGGAGGATGATAGGACCGCCACCATTGCGCGGTGGAGGACGCCACGGGCGGTAAATCTCTCTCTCTCTCTCTTTCAATCGATCTCTCGCCTTCTTCTCTCCAGTCATTTTATGCTCTCAAAGAATGGCTTGAGGCGGCGAAAGCAAATGCAAAAAGGTAAGGAGGAGGGCAGGCTCTTTACGATTTATGGCGTGGGTAAGACGAAAAACCGGGCTACATTTAAATCGGGAAGTTTCCTTAGATCCGCACATGATATAATCCAGAGATCCGATATCTTCGCCCACGTGCCCACCTTTCTCCACATTTAATCGCCAGATGGTTATGTCCCATCCACCGACACCACATCGCAGTGAGCAACGGCAGCCCCGAGAAGACCGCCTCTGCAAAAGACACGCTCACAGTTAGCCGATGGAAGGAATATTCCCTGCACCATTCCTTCCGAAGTTAAGGAATCGGGCGCCGAGCCCGCTTACGGTCCGTAGGTTCAAGGTCGGGCCGCTTTATGGTCTCGACAAATGCTTTAGGATGACAGAGTCAGGGGACAACTATGGCGAGTCTCAGATATGGTCGAGGGGCCTGTGTGTTTGATTGCTTGGGATGCCCTAAGTCGTGTCCGAGACCAGCAGGAGTTCTCTAAAGGATCCCACCGAGGGAGGCATCGAGCCCCTAGGGCCAATCGAACGGCCCCCGCACCCGCTAGAGAAGCCTTCTCGCACTTTTTGAGCGCTCGACCACTAGTCAATTTCTATCGAATGGGGCACGGCCTCCACTGGACTTACCCGATAAAGCTCACCGAAATGTCATCGCCGCTACCACAAAGAGGGTAGCTCGGCATGTTCCACCCTCCTTCCGAGCGTAAAAGGATGCGCGAGGGTCGCATAAAAAGCTAGAACTTCCCGACGCTTCTCTCGCCCGCTGCTGGAGGCTCGGGGGCTCTTCCTGCAAATTTGCCGAGACCCAATGACCTAGGCTCGCACGCCAAGGGCTCGGCAAACAACCCTCCTTCTCGAGCGGTGGATGCGTAAGGGTCATACAAAAAGCTAGGGGAACTCCCTGATTGCCTTCTCGCCATGTGCGGGAGGCTCGGGGCTCTTCCTCGCAACCTTGCCGGCAGACCTAGTGAACTAGGCTCACACGCCAAGGGCTCGCAAACAACCCTCCTTCCGAGCGTAAAAGGATGCGCGAGGGTCGTGACAAAAAGCCGGGACTCCTCCCCGACGCCTTCTCTCGCCACGCATGGAGGCTCAGGGCTCTTCCTACAACCTTGCCGAGACCGAGCGACCTAGGGCTTGCACGCGCGAAGGGTTCTGCAAACAACCCCTCCTTCCGAGCGGTAAGGATGCACGAGGGTCGTATAAAAGCCGGGGAACTCCCCGACGCTTCTCTCTACACATGGAGGCTCGGGGCTCTTCCCGCAACCTCTCACACCCCGAGGGTCGAAAACACGGCGAAAAAAGGGCACCAAGCCCATTACGATCCAGGGTACGGGGTCGGGCCATCCAGGCCTCGCCACCCTGTGACAACAGAAGTCAGGACAACTATGGGCGAGAGCCCGTGACACGGCAAGCCTGTGCAAGCTGGCATTGCTTGGGATGCCCTAAGTCGTGTCCGAGACCAAAGCAGGAGTTCTCTAAAGGGGTCCTACCATCAGGAGGCACCGAGCCCCTAGGGCCAATCGAACGGCCCCTGCACCCGCTAGAGAAGCCTTCTTCGTACTTTTTTGGAGCGCCTCTGACCACTAGTCGAATTCCCCTATCGAATGGGGGCACGGGCCTCCACTGGACTTACCCGATAAAAGCTCACCGGAAATGTCATCACCGCCGCTTCACCGAGGGTAGCTCGGCATGTTCCACCCTCCTTCCAAACGAAAAAGGATGCGCGAGGGTCGTATAAAAAGCCAGGGAACTCCGACGCCTCTCTCGCTTACGCAGTGGAGGCTCAGGGGCTCTTCTCCGCAACCTTGCCGAGACCCAAATGCCTAGGGGCTTGCACACGAAGGGCTCGCAAACAAACCCACCTTCCAAAACGAAAAAGGATGTGCGAGGGTCATACAAAAAGCTAGGGAAACTCCTGATCACCTCTCACCACGCATGGAGGCTCGGGGCTCTTCCCCGCAACCTTGCCGAGACCCAGCCGCCTAGGCTCGCATACCATGGGCTCGGCAAACAACCCCTCCTTCCGAACAAAAAAGATGCGCGAGGGTCGCATAAAAAGCCGGGGGAACTCCCGACGCCTCTCGCCACGCATGTGAGGCTCGGGGGCTCTTCCTACAACCTTGCCGAGACCCAAATGCCTAGGCTCGCATACATGAAGGGCTCGGCAAACAATCCCTCCTTCCGAACGAAAAGGATGCGTGAGGGTACAAGAAGCCAGTGAACTCGACCGCCTCTCCTCCGTGCAAGGAGGCTCGGGGCTCTTCTTGCAAACCTTGCCGAGACCTCATGACCTAGGATCGCACGCCAGGGCTCTGCAGGCCTGGGGCTCCTCCTGCACCCCAAACGAAACAAGCGACCCGAGCTCGCCTCTCATGGGTCTAGCAAATGCGATAGAGCGCCTTACTCAACGAAGAAAAGCCCCTAAAGGAGTAAACTCACCCTCTAAGGCCTCGGGCTACCTGGCCATGGTCTTTCATGGCCACACTCCACCAGAATCATGAGTATAAAAACAAACCCGACAAGAGCCAATGAGAAACAAAAGTCTCTCGAAAAACCTCGGGAGAGTATCCCACACTCCCACCTTGAGGCTCTTGGGGCTACTGCTTGGATACTGAAAATGGGGTACCCCAAGCAAAGATCAAAAAACTGCTCAGACCTTCTAAGAATGTAACCAACGGAATAAATAACGAGGTCTCGGCCGAAATCTCCGATTCGCCCGAGACCCCACCGCCGAGCCCCAGCCAGGTTTAACGATTCTCCGACTTCGCCTGAGACCGCCACGAGAGGCCCCCTCATCGAGGCCCCCTCGCCTGGGCCCTAAGAAGTGCCGATTCTCCGATTCGAGGCCACCTCGCACCAAATTTCATGACCGCCTCTTCACCAAACTGCCCTCGATCAACATCACGCCCAAGCGCCCAACCACTCCGACAGACGCGCGCGATGGCACAAAGATAAATGGTAGTGACCGACTACACGCCAACAAGGCAACCTCCTACCATCTGCGGACGGCAAGACAGAGTGGGTTACCACCACCGTGGTCAGCTTAACTCCACTAAGGACATCGCGAACGTGGGAGTCGAACGGGTTCCTGTAGCCTTGGAATCACGGACCGACCACTCCGCTCACCCGAGCCCCTCGACAGGCCTCGGATTCACTGATCTTACTCCGCCTCGCCCGTCACCTCACCCGAGACCCCTCGGAAGGGCCTCGGATGAATTGGTCACGTCTTACGCCGAGGCCGGGCTCGCGCCCCACAACCTCATCACCTCCGCCTCAAAAGTCTCTCTGGCAGTCTGTCACATCCGACACGCGCCACCACACCCGCCACGTAAGCCACGATCGGCAAAGTATACCGCAACAGAGCGACGGACAACAATCGATCACCTTTTTACCATCCCTTATCGACAATACAGGTACCGTATCCTCATAGGCGCATCGCTCACACTATTCCGCCTGACGGCACCGAGACCCAGATTCGCACTGGTCACTTCTTCGGGGCCTCAAGACGGCAGGCCTCGCACAACAGCCCTCGGACAACCGGCCACGATGGCGCCGAGAGCCTCTACAATCCACTAAGTCAACAAATGCATAGCATGTTACTTGGCAAGTGGAGACCATACCAATTAGACATCTACGGAACTCCCACGACGACAACGCCATGTCGCTCCGTGGAGTAAATACGCCATCGAATAGTCCGCTCCACGCAGTAGCTCTCTTATGTACTCCTGGTTTCCTCCCTCGCGCTATAAAAGGAGGCGGCCAGACTATTTCTAGGGACGGCGGATAGAGTCACGAACACTCGCATACGAACAACACGCCAGTATTATGTAATTCATATCACCTCCCGCTCACAGAGACTTGGGACGAACTCCCTCTCTGCCTTGCTTGTAACCCCTTACTACGAGCACCCCGTGCAAGGAATACAAGAACATCTTCTCAGATCGGACGTAGGGCATCCATTGCCCGAACTAGTATAAACCTTGTGTCTCTTTGCATCACCATCCGGAATTGGGAGCATGCAAAGACAAATTCACTAGTCGGTTAAGGACCCCGGTTCAAAACACCGGCGTAAGTGGAACTTGATGTCAATGTGCTTGCTCACGGTCATGGAGAACCGAATTCTTCATGAGGGTGATGACGAGCTGGTTGTCCACCATTAGTGCTGGTGGGTAAGCTTCCACACCGGTCACCGCCTAATAGCCGGTATAACACACACGCCTTGCACGCGCCATGGCGCCGCCACGCATACTTTCTGCGTCACGTGGACAACACCACCACCTTTTGTTTCAAAGGATGTACCATGAGATTGAAGCCGACTCTCGAGGAAGACGAGCATGCCGTAGGTGCTCCGCCGTCCATCGATATCCCCGCCATGTCAAGATCGGCAACACGATGAGTTACAACCCACTTCCACCGGTCTTGGGGGAGACGATCCCCGCATCCACCGTCCCCTTAACGTAAGCGCAAGAACACCGCTTCGCGCAGCCCAGTTGATCCTCTCGGGATCCTCCGCGAAGCGGTTGACGAGCCCACGCACGAACGCAATGTCCGCCTTGTGTGGACTAGGTAGCGCAGATCACGCGATGATGCTATGATAGAGTGTTGCATCTACCTTCACCGTAGTATCGGCTTCGTCGCCAAATTGGCCGCTCCTCCATCGGAGTCACACGCGGCTTGCACTCAGCCATGCCGCTTCGCTCCAACAGCTTCAAGGCGTACGTGCTCTGACCGAGTGTGAGCGCCTCCTTCCTTGTCTCACCTCAATGCCGAGTAGTAGGAGAGCACGCCAAGATCGCTTTCATTCAAAACGAGCCACCATCTCGTGCTTGAAGCTATCGATGTCCTCCGTATATGCTTGCGCCGATGACGATCAAGTCATCCACATACACGCTGACGACGAGCTCCTCCTTCCCCATCGTCAAGCGTGTAGAGCGCTGCGTGCTCGGTTATGCACCGCGTGAACCCATGCTCGCCCCGGCGTGGCGCTGCTTTACGTTCCACGCCACGGGGACCCGCCAGCAGCCCGTAGAGCGCCTTATGAAGTCGGAGCACCCCATGTTCCGCTCTTGATGACGAAACCCAAAGGTTGCCTCGACGAAGACCATCTCCACCACTTGCCATTGAGCGGTGGATAGACGCTGGTCACCGCTAAAACCATCGCCATGGATAGACTCCATGCACGCTTCTGTGCAAAGACTTCTCGAAGTCGATGCCCTCGTCTTGGACAAAGCCTCCGGGGATGAGGCGTGCCTGTGCTTGACAATGGCACCGCGCTCATCCCGCTTGACCTTGTACTCCCACTTTAGGGCTGATCGGACGGCATTTCGGAGGTGGATAGACGAGCTCCCAAGTCTCGCTTTTCTCAATCACCTTCATCTCCTCTAGCATCGCCCATCACCAATTTTCATTGTGCTCGCCGAGTGAACGTGGGTGGTTCCTTTGCAATGAGGAGAAGCAAAGACTGGGTCATTGAGCGGCCACCCCCGCCGGGCCTAAGGACCTGTCTGCATCGCCAACGATGTTGTTCAGCCCATGGAACCATACCTCCTCACCATCGTGGAAAGCATCCACGAACTCTGTGATGTCGCTTAGAGGTGAGGCGAACTCGATCGACGCCGATGGAGTCCCCTGCTCCATTGGAGTGGTCGGCACAAAGAACTAGAGTGCTCGGCACCTCGGTACAGTAGTGCTCTGGCACTACTCCTCGACCACTCGTCACCACTCCTAGAGTGGTTGGCACCACTATAGGAGTGCTCAACACCAGTCTTGGAGTGGTCGGCACCACCGCAAGACCTCTCACCTCCATTACGGGAGCGTCACGCACCCGGCCCCTAGAGTGGTTGGCACCATTGTGGGACCGCTTTCGGCACCCTCCCGAGTGCTCGGCACCGCCTGAGAGTGCTCAGCTCTCTTGCTAGAGTGGTCAACACCTCCTCTCTAGTGTCTCCACCACTGTGGATGACCAAGTGCTCGACGATAAAGGTGCCGGTGAAGCCACCACTTCCCCCTGCCTCGACTATCCTGGTCCCCAGCCACCTTCTTGTCGAACACGACATCGCTAGAAGACAACCACCTTGCCTCTGCATGGGTCGAGAGCCAGTGATGCCTTGGTACCTTCCTCGTAGCCTAGGAGCACCATCGGTGTGCTCCTACCCTCTAACTTGGTGAGGACCGACTTTCGTCTTCTGGACGTGGCCGATGCAAATTAATGTCCGGAGAATAATATGCTTGGCTTGCGTCCATACCAAGCTTCGAACGGCGTCACACCTTCAGGGCCTTTATGGGTGCGCGGTTGAGGATGAACACCGTCGTGGTCACCGCCTCACCCGTAACCTTACCAAAGATGCTCTTGGCCTTCATCATGGATAAAACTATGCCGACCACTGTCTGGTTCCACCGCTCCACCACGCCATTCTGCCGTGGTGAGTATGGCGCAGCGTGGTGTCGCACTACACCCTGACTCACGCAGTACGCAGCGAACTCCACCGATGTGAATTCACTGCCGTGATCAGTCCGCATCACATGCAGCTTCTTATCGCTCTCTGCCTTCGCGCGCGCCTTAAACTTCTTGATCTCCTTCGTCGGCTCGTCCTTGTTCGTTAGGAGTTGCACCCACATATAGCGATTGGAATCATCCACGAGCAGGAGGAAATATCGCCGACCACTCTTTGTGGCTGGCATGATTGGCCCACAGAGATCATCGTGGACGAGCAAGAGAGCGTCCGCCGCGCAATACTTGGCTGCCTTTGGGAACGACAGCCTCCTCTACTTCCCGGCCAGGCCGCTGTCACATAGCTCGCCTGCATGCTTGATGTGGGGCAGCCCTCAAACCATCTTCTCTAGCTGACCGAGGGCGTCAAAACTGAGATGGCCAACTGGGCATGCCACAACCACGGCTCCTCGGTGTGCCGTGCTATCAGGCACATCGGCTGCTCCACCTTCAAGTCGAGCAAGTATAATCGATTACGTGAGCATTTTACCTTCGCGAGAAGATGCCGCTCCTGATCCTGAATCTTTAGGATCCCGCTCTCGATCAATACCTCGCATCCATGCTCGTCCAGCTGCCCGATGCTGATGATGCTTGAACGCAGCTGCAGGATGTAGTACACATCCATCAGCGCATGCAGCTCACCATTCTGGCACCTGAAGATGATGGTGTCGTGCCCTCGGATCGCCACCCTTGAGCCATCACCAAACTTCACCGTGCAGGTCATGTTGCCGTCGAGCTCGGAGAAGGCTTCCTTGTAGCCCGTCATATGGTTGCTAGCGCCAGAGTCCAGGTACCACCGCTGCTCTTCCTCACCGCCCACACATCTGAGGTGGACTTGGGCGTGTGGTTCATCGAGGTTGACAGCCTTCAGAGCCTTGCTGTGCCCTTCTACCACCATCATCTCTCCCTTCTCCTTTGCCTCAATGTTGTGAAGTGCATAGAACATCACCATCAGGAGAGTGGCCTCATCATCCTCATCAGCCTGTGTTAAATGAGCCTCAGCCTTCTTCTCCTACTTGCGATTTGGAAACTCCTTTGCCCAATGGCCCGTCTTCTCTCGGCGTTGCATGCGTTGGGGTCAACATTCTTCTTCTTCTTCTCCAAAGAAGCCTTGCCACGTCGCTTGCCATCGCCACCACTGCTGGAGGAGGCTTCCCCAGACTTCTTCATCCGGGCAGCCCACTCCTCCTCTGTCAAAGTGACATGTCATTGTCCCACCGTAGTTGTGGCCTGCTCTAAGCGCTTGTCCACCGCCCCGTAGATGGCTTGTCACATCCTCAATGGTGAGGGTGGACAAGTCCAGCATCGGCTCTATGGAGAGAGCGATCTGGATGTACTTCATCGGCACGGAGTGGAGGTACTTGGAGACCACCTCTTCTTCGTCGATGGTGATGCCGTGGCTCCTCAGCTTGTTGACGAGCGACTGCAGGCAGAGGGAGAAGTCCTCCATCAACTCACCATCCTTGAACTTGAGGTTGGCGTACTCCTGCTTCAACAGCTGGGCCGTCGCCTTCTTTGCGGGGTCGGAGCCAACGCGCATCACTGCAATGGCCTCCCACAATTCCTTAGCGAGTTCTTCACCCCTATGGCTCCTCAGACTACCGGCATGCAGGCCGAGAGAATAGCCTCAACGCCGACATGTCTTCTTCGTTGTTGGTGCCCTTGTCAATGGCATTCCAGAGCCGCTTGCTCGAGCTTGACCTTTATGGTCACCACCCACTCGCCATAGTTGGTGTGAGTCAGTGTTGGCCAACTGGTGCCGCTGACCTCCCGCACCATGCGCACGATGACCTCCTGTTGTGGCTGGGTAGCCACAGCAGCGCCGTTGTTGTTGCCCATCTCCAAACCGTCCGTGATCGCCAACGGTTAGTCCAGCAACGGCGCTTGTATGGCTCCAATACCACTTGTTGGTCCTGAGATCTCCCGCACGGGTGAGCCGACTGCTCACCGTTGTTGCCGACCACACACACACTACGGCTGGAGGTAGAAGAGGGAGGGAGAATAGAGCGTGCACACAAACAAAGACAAGCACCAGCGTTGGCCAAAGCTCTGCAGAGGAGATGGCAAAACTAAACTCGCTCGAGCCTTCGAGTTGCGGTGGGAAGCTATATATACAACTCTACCCGTGTAATCTTAGTACACGACATGCCAGTCGCCATGTCGCTACCCGCAATGTAGATGTGACAAAGAGGACCGACTTTGGAGGCTGCCTCATTGTGGCTACAATCATGACAGTGAGCCTTTGGCACCTGCCCCTCACCGCCGCCATGCAAAGAACAGGGGGAGCCCTTTTGGCGCTTTGCCCTGTCAGCACAGACAGAGATGGGAGAGCAAAGAGATTACTTTACATGCTGAAGTTGTCATGACTGAAAGCAGGGAGTAGCCCAACACCAAATGAAGATCGACCTAAACTTGGAACCTCCAATGACAACGATAATCTTGGTTGACAGAACATTGGAGCCTTAGGCGCACAAGTATTTATTTCTACTCCTACTTTTTTCAGATTGAGCATCTTGTTTTGAATTTGTTTTCATGCATGGTTTAGTAGCATTGGGAAGCTACATCAGCGATGTTCTAGATCCTGAAACCTCCAGCTCCAGCTCGATTCTCTACAATCGATGCCATGGATGAACTGGTCATCGCGAGTACGAACTAGTCCTGTTCATGATGCTTCAGTCCATGAAACCGAACAATGCAGTCAAGAACTAGCCCGTGGAACAGATGTTGTTGCTGTAGTGTTGCACAGGGAATAGTTCATATGAAGTTACAACGTTTTTCTCAAGAAGCTAAAATTGAGTAATACCGAATAGAGAAAGAAAACAAGTTTTTTTTGAAAGACCAATGAAACAAAAAGTTAAAGAAAAAATAATAAAATTTGGCAATAGGTAAGTTAAAAAATGGTTTTCTTATATTTTAGGTGCCTAATTTTGCGTTGTTATTTAGTAAACATGCAATTTTCTCATTGTTTGGCTATAGAAAAAAATTATGAACTATCTCTTGTAAGTTTTCCTTTTAATTATACTAGTTGATTGTATAAAATTGTTATCTAAAAATTTATATTTTTAAAAATTCAGGCACCTAAAAATATAGCAACTCTCTACACAAGAAAGAAAGAGGCAAAAGACATGTTCCTCGTTCTCCTCGTTGGCCCAAGAAGGAAAAAACAGCCTAGTAGTATAGAAAAAAACAATCAGCCACTTATGGCCCTCATGCGCACTTGCATATTGGGCTCACTAGTTCGTTAGGTTCGTAGTGGGCTTGATACATGGTCACTTTAAGGCCCATGAAATGCCATTCAATGACTTGTGCAAGAATTCGGTTTTGCGAATATCATTGGGTATCTTTTTCTCAAAAACAAAATGTTGTTTTCTTATCTGGCATGATGGATGAAGACAACGAAGTAGATGAATGTTAGCGATGGGAAAGAATAAGAGAATAGACCATGCATCATGTTTGAAAAGGAAAAGCTGAAGAAAATTAACACAGTAACGATGGAATACCAACGCCCTAGTAGTAGTAGTAGAAGAAGAAGAAGAAGTAGAAGATAACAAGAACCATGTTCCCAAGTACCCAAAACACATGATGCTGTCTTCACATCTAGCACTCAACACGAGACAACTTTTTTATAGTTTTATTTTCAAACACACTTTGTTTCTAGACTAGATTTCCAAATTGCCCAACATATAGCAGCCACTCCAAATGTATGGACATTTTTTCCCATCAGATTCCACACTTTGACCCACTCCCAAGCCTACTGCAATGATCGAGTTACATTGTTTGCTTTGCACCAGCGCAAGTAGCAATGATCCCCAAATAACCTTGGCCACAGGATGACAGAAACTGTAGGATCAACTAGGCATAGATCTAGCGGGTACAACCTCTTCTACTTGTGATAAAAGATATAGTTCACCCTAATACATGAAGAAATAGAGTAACAGAGAGGAGACGGGTTGCTGAGGTGCAAACCATTGCCCGCCTTCATAGAAGACGAGCTTGCCATGGCGTCCTTGTCGGTGATGCAATGAAGTCTGGCGGTGAAGTCGCGGACGCAGTGGCGGCGGTGCAGAGGCGGCGGTGGCCGGTGGTGGTCTTCCCGTCGCTGACAACGCCCCCTCACTAGATCGGTTTAGGGTTTAGGGACTGTAGGTTGGGCGTCTGGTGGCTCATGTGATTCTTGTGCCTTGTGCCCTGGCCCCCACCTCCCTTTTTATGATGCTGTGCGACGGGGCCCACCAACCATGGAGCGGTTGGGCGCCCCCGATCAGGGCGCGGATCCAAGGGCTCAATTGGTCATTGGGCCAATTAAAAGAGATCAATCTAACATTCTCCCCCTTGATCTCACCTTATGACTTAAACTTAACTTACTTTATCTTGTGTCCATTCCATCACAGATCAGTGCATAGAGCGTGCCTCATCGTCACGGTCAATTGCCATTAGATTAAACAGCTACAGTGCACCTTTCTGTTTTGAAACAGATTCTCAACTAGGCCCTTATTGTCTAGGAATCATAGGCTTTCCTTTAAACCCATGCCGGCTAAGTGTTCTCTGAACACGCTGGGTGGTAAGCCTTTTATAAGTGGATCCACGAGCATCTTTTCTGTTCTTATATGCTCAAGACTAATTATACGATCCCGGACTTTGTCTTTCACAACATAATACTTTATGTCAATGTATTTGACAGCACGACTTGACTTATTGTTGTGAGCATAATATACTGCTAGATTATTATCGCAGTATAACTTGAGTGGTTTATGTATGTCGTCAATCACTTTTAACCCAGGCATGAATTTCTTCAGCCAATTCACCTGCCTTGTGGCCTCATAACATGCTACAAAACTTAGCATACATTGTGGATGACGTAGTGATGGTTTGCTTTGAGCTTTTCCACGATATAGCTCCTCCTATGAGAGTGAATATGTATCCTGACGTGGAATTTCTGTCATCTCCCGCATAATCAGAATCTGTATATCCCTCTATGTGTAGGGAATTAGATCTTCTGTACGTTAGCATGAGACCCTTCGTACCTTGCAGGTAACGCAAAACTTTCTTTACTAATTTCCAGTGTTCTATTCCTGGATTACTCTGATATCTGCCAAGTAACCCGGTAACAAATGCTAAGTCAGGGCGAGTACACACTTGAGCATACTGTAAACTTCCGACAGTTGAACTATATGGAACTGCTTTCATTTGATTGATCTTATATTGGTTCCTGGGACATTGAAATTCCCTATATCTATCTCCCTTGACTATAGGAGCAGGTGAAGACTTACAATTTTACATATTGTATTTCTTTAGAACCTTTTCTAAGTATGCCTTTTGTGATAATACTAAAACACCCTTTTCTCTATCTCGGTGAATCTCTATTCCTAGGACGAACGAAGCTTCACCGAGATCCTTCATATCAAACTTCGAGGACAAGAACTTCTTTATTTCTAGTAGTAGATTAACATCACTGCTAGCGAGCAAGATGTCATCTACATACAAGACCAGAAAAATATATTTCCCATTCCTGAACTTTGCTTAAATGTAAGTGTCCTCTATGTTTTCTTGAAAACTCAAACTTTCTTATTGTACTATTAAACTTCAAATACCACTATCTTGAAGCTTGTTTTAATCTGTAAATGGATTTCTTCAGATGGCATCCTTTCGGTTGTGCCATGTAAACATTGTCCTCCGGATCCCCGCTTTAGGAACGCTGTCTTTACATCCATTTGATGTAATTCTAAATCATAATGTGCTACAAGCGCCATTATGATTCTAAAAGAATCCTTACATGTGACTAGAGAAAATATCTCATTGTAATCTATGCCTTCTCTTTACGTGAAACCTTTCACCACAAGTCACGCTTTAAACCTTTCTATATCGCCTTTGAAATCATGTTTAATTTTGTAGACCCATTTACGACCCTCATGTCCTTGGCTCCTTTAGGATTTATTTCTAAGTCCCAAACACCATTGGTTTTTATTGATTTCATTTCATCTTCCATGGCTTAAGCCACTTGGATGAGTGAGCGCTTCTCATGGCTTCTTCAAATAAGGTGGAATCACCCTCCATTTGAAATTCCTCACATTCATAAACTTCGTAATCATCAGAAATGGCTGATCTCCTGACTCTTTGAGACCTTCTAGGGGCCTCGTTAGATGACGCTTATTCTATATGAGGTCATTATTGCTCTCCTCATGTGTGACAATGGGTTCTAGAGGATCCTGAAGGACAGGTTCCTCATGTTCATTCATTATTGCCATAGGAGAACTAACGACAGGTGTTGTTACTATAGTGTCTTACACTATTGGTATAGCAACAACAAGTAGTGTGAAGAATGACTCCTGTACCATAGGAGTGGGCACATATATCCGCTTCTCTTCAAAACTAATTTCTCGCGCTACCATGCTCCCCTGATCATATCATTCTCCAAGAAGACAGCATGTCTTGTTTCTACAAACTTCATTTATCTATTAGGACAATAGAAGCGATAACCTTTTGACTTTTCTGAATAGCCAATGAAATGACAACTGACTGTCTTAGAGTTTAGCTTCCCTATGTTTGGGCTACAGACTTTTGCCTCAGCTAGATAACCCCACACACGTAAATGGTTAAGTGAGGGTTCCTTTCCTATCCATAACTCATACGGTGTTTTGGACATCGACTTGCTTGGCACTCGATTAAGAATATGAATGATGTTTTTTAACGTCTCCATCCATAAACTTATCGGTAGGGTAGAGTACTTATCATGCTTCTTACCATATCCATCAAGGTACGGTTGCGTCTTTCAGCTACTTCATTCTGCTGAGGGTCGCCCGATGTAGAATACTGGGCAACTATGCTATTTTTCTGTAAGAACCTTGCAAAAGGTCCAGGAACTTGGCCATATGGGGTGTGTCGACCGTAGTACTCTCTCTCACGGTCGGATCTTACTACTTAATCTTTAAGTTATGCTGATTTTCTACTTCAGCCTTAAATATCTTAAATTTATCCAATGCTTCTGATTTTTTCTTAATTGGATAAATATAGCCAAAATGAGAATAATCATCTGTGAATGTTATAAATTAATCATAATCATCCATACTTTTCACAGAAAAAGGACCACAGATATCTGTGTGAACTATTTCTAAAATTCTAGCGCTTCGTTTGGTATCTTTCTTTATTTTTTTAACGTACTTTCCTTTTATGCAATCTATGCATTGTTCTAAATCTGAAAATTCTAAAGGCAGAAGAATTAATTTCTTAATCAATCGCTCTATTCTCCCCCTCGAAATATGGCCTAAACGACAGTGCCATAATTTTGATGATGTATCATAAACTCTCTTCCGCTTATTACTTGCATTCATAGACGAGGAGACATTCTCATGCTCAGTGCTCACATCATTCATATTCTCAGAAAGTGATAATAAATAAAGCTTGTCTTGTCGTAAGGCAAGACCAACACACTTATTATTAATCACAATCCGACATTTGCCATTACTAAAATGGCAATCATATCCATCATCATCTAATCTTGAAACACTTATCAAGTTTCTATGCAAAGAGGGTACATAAAGAATATTTGAAAGCTGAAGTCTAAAACCATCATCTAATTCTAGAGAAAGATCTTCAATGGCTTCAACTTCAGCTTCAACTCCATTTGTAACTTTAATTCTTCTTTCTCCTCTTTGCGTTGTCCTCCTCGCACTGGAATCCTTGTAATGAATTTGTAACTTTGATAGCTTGCACCTTTGAATCAATCCACCAAGTAGATTTTGCATAACTTAAATATAAGGATTCATCTATGAATATAATGAAATCTTCACCTCTCTTCAGAAGGCTTTTCATGAAGTCTGGACAATCCCTCTGGTAATATCTATGCTTCTTGCACCATTTACACTGATCCTTTTCAACATGAGCATTGTTGTTCTTCTAATGGTGGTTATTCTGAGGGGCTTTTCCTTGAGGTTTGGCATTCTTGTTGAAGTTCTTCTTTTATTGTCGTTCACAAGGTTAGCGAGTCACTCCCCAGCTTTTCAAATTCTCCTCTTCTTGAACACACATTGCAATGAGCTTCTCTACATCCCATTTATCGGGCTGCATGTTGTAGTTCACAACAAAAATTTCATATTCTTTGGGCAAGGAAGCAAAAACCAAATGAATTAGGAACTCATCCTTGAGCCCCAAATCCATTGGCTTCAGCTTTGAAGCCGTGTTGCTCATCTTCAGTATGTGCTCTCTGATACCGCCACCAGTATATTTCTCATTGAACAATTTCTTGATCAAAGTACTGGCATAAGCCTTGGAAGAGCCAGTGAACTGACTCTCCACTTTCTTAAGATACTCTGTGGCGGTATCACAATCTGGGATAGACCCCCTTATAGCATCTGAAATTGTGGACTTAGCCACCATTAAGCACTTGTGGTTTGAAATGTCTCATTTCTTGCGTTCGAGATCATATTTCATCCGCAGTTCTGCATGATCTCGGTGCCGAGCAGTGAAATCAGCATCAGTCTCATTATCTTCCCTCACCGGGTGCACTGGCTCAGTCGGACACGAGGAGGTAAGCGCTAGGTCATTTTCAGACAGCGCAAGTGCTAGTTCATACTTCTCTCGCCATACCCTGTAGTTGCCCCCTTCAAGAGATGATACGTGCGAGATAAAAGCCATTGGGTTGAGTTCTGAAAAACACCGTCAGAGATAGTAAGAAAACATTAACATAATAATTGCATGTCTTAATTTAACGTTGGTCAAAATTAAATCATACAACATTCTTCTACATTAATTCTACATCACCGTTGAGCAAAAATAGAACTAATGCATACAAAAACTCATGAATAAATATTATAATATTGCTATTATCAACGTTGGTAAGAAAAATAACAATATCATAATTTACTGAAAATTATAACTACTCCTCAAAATTAAATCCTCCCGTTGGTTCAAATTTAATTAGAAGATCATAAGCATCATCATTTGTAGCGGAAACATGAAAGATAAATTTATCTATTTTTTAGAAGCATTTTACTGTACTTTTCTACTCTTTGAAAAAATATTCTGTTGGTTCAAAAATTTTCACTGAGATTGATCATCAAAACTTCGCGAAATCATCAAATTGCTTCTAAAAATTAAATAAAAAACTTAAAACAGTGAATACTGTGTAGCGTGGCCCAGTGCGGCAACCGCAGCCCAACAGAGCGCGCGCGGCCTAGCACAGCTCCAGTCCAGTCTAGGCCCAACTTGCGCGCGCGCTCCCCGCGCCCAGGCCGCAACCTGGGCCTGGGCCGGGAATTTACTTCCCCGCCTAGGCTCAATCCGGCCTGAGAAGCTACCGGCCATCGGATCACGATCGACGGCTGTCCGCGCTAATCAGCGGCACAAAACCCGCCCCGGCCATGCCTCCTCTTTAACCCTAGTCATTTTCTTCCCTCTCCCTGTCTCAGCGCGAAGCAAAGCCGCGACGACGGCCACCCGCAGCGCAGCTGGAGGAAGGAGGTCGGCGGCGCCGCCGCAGGTCCCCTCGCCGACGCGCGCGTTCACTCAAGGGTGAGCGCGCCACCGTCGAGCTGTCTTGCTGCGGTGCCCTGAGCCCAATCTCGGTAGGGTACACGCGGCGGCGAGGCCACGCCCTTCGGCGACTCCCTTCCCGCGCCACGGCGAAGCGGCGGCGCGGTCTTCTTCCCGCGCAAACGGTGGTGTCGACGGAGGCAAGAAAACCCAGGTAGGTTCCTCCCCTTCTCCGTCCTTTCCCTTTTAGGGTTATGGTTAGGGTTTCGTCTAGATCAAAATCGAATCACCTCCTTCTAATTTCTTCTTCTTTTCTACCCCAAAGCCTAGATCTTCGCCCAAATTAGGCTTAACTGATACCATTGATAGAAACTGTAGGATCAACTAGGCATAGATCTAGCGGGTACAACCTCTTCTACTTGTGACAAAAGATGTAGTTCATCTAAGTACATAAAGAAATAGAGTAACAGAGAGGAGAGGGGTTGCGGGGGTGCAAACCATCGGCCGCCTTCGTAGAAGACGAGCTTGCCATGGCGTCCTTGTCGGTGACGCGGTGATGTCCGACGGTGAAGTCACGGACGCAATGGTGGCTGTGCAGAGCGGCGATGGCCGGTGGCGGTCTTCCCGTCGCTGGCAATGCCCCCTCACTAGATCGGTTTAGGGTTTAGGGACTGTAGGTGGGGCGTCTGGCGGCTCAGGTGATTCTCGTGCCTTGTGCCCCGGCCCCCACCTCCCTTTTTATGGCACTGTGTGACGGGCCCACCAACCATGGAGCGGCTGGACGCCCCGATCGTATGTGGATCCAAGGGCCCAATTGGCCACTTTGGGTCAATTGGAAGAGATCAATCTAACACAGGACACTCAAGATTAGGTGAGAGATTGATTTATTGTTATCACAGAAGGAGCACCTAGCGTCAGCAACCCATGCATCCTCTTCTAATAAGAATATCCTTTGTGAGAATTGCATTGTTTTCCATTAGCCACACAAAGATTTTGACTTTTGGAGGAATTTTCCCTTTTCCAGATGTGTTTGTGACAAGTCCCAATTATATTTGGAGTAATTGCATTGTCCATATATTTAACTGAGAATATCATACCACCCCTTAAGGCAAATTGAAAAACTTGGACTTTCTAACAAATCAAGTTCCACTGAATTCTCAGCTTAGGATATAACCATCTTCAAAATTCATATTCCTCACTAAGCACCATTTCACAGTGGCCTCCTTGTGTTCACAAAGAAGGAAAATCATTTAAAATCGCTCACATAAAGGGGGAAATCAGACAGACATACGAGGAGCAACAGGTATTCATCACAGGATCGTCTAGTTGAGGGCACGGACCTGGCGGATTTGTTTCTCTGTACAAACACATTTCTAGATTACTCTTCAGAGTTCAGACGAAAGAGAAAACGGGCATACATGGTCAACTGTTTGAAGGGAAAGATGACATGGTTTTTGTTCATCTTGTTTCATCACCTGTTGAAATTGTTAATTTTCTATCTACAGTTCCTACCTCCATATATTGCTGTCGAATTTAACCTGAAGGGAAGGGAAAGAAAAAATGAGTTTAACTTGGTATTATCTCAAATACTATATCTTGTCTGCAGCCTTAAGATCACCTCTAAACCTCAGTCTGCGAATTGCCCGATGGAATCCCAGATTTAATTCGACTCATAGCAGCGTACCCGCTAACAGGCGTTCCATCACACACACGCACACTTGACCGTCTTGACATGGTGAATTGGTCCGGCTCATTTCCAGTATAGGTTTAACGAATTAAGCTCTCTGAACAAGTCTAGTGCCATGTCTGATAGCTCATCGTGCACAGGTGCTGCAATTTCATATGGAAGCATCTCCGACTAGACTAGACTACACTAGAGCATCACCACTGACTAACCGTGGTTTTTGAACTACCTCGTCGTGTTTGAATTTTAATCCTCTTCTTCTGACTGCTTGTGGTGTTCACCACAACAACTGTCAGAACACCGGACGTACTGGAGCTCACAAGAGGAGGAATCCACACTGGCTTGACCGATGCACAGCTCGATCAACCATGCCTCACCTCGTCCGGCTCCTCGGCTCGATCAAGATTATTCAAACACCAGCCGAACCTCATGAATTTATCACCTCGTTTGGCGTACATGTGATCGATTGAATCACCAAGGCAAGCGCAAGCTCAAGCGAGCTCGCCATGGCCAGCCCGCCGTGCGCGCGGAGCCCTGGCCGGCAGGCTGGAGTGAGGGCGACCTTGCTTGGGGCACGGAATGGCGGTGGCGGCGGCACGCCATTCTAGCTAGGACCAACGGGATCGGAGGCGGACGCCCGGTTCGTTTCAGTTCAGACTTGAGACTTGAGCCCTCGCCCGTGTAGTATTCACCGCGGCAAAAACAAGCTAGATGAAATGAATCGAAATAGGAGAGCGGCAAAACAAGATCGCATCCATGCGTCGGTCGGCCTGGCCTATATACCACCTCTGCCGCCCGACAACTTGTGCCTTCTTCACCTTCACGGCTTCACGCACGCACGTACGCCTCCACATGCACCCAAAGTTGATCGTCGTCGTCGATCCAACGGCAGCGCTACATCTCGGCGACATGATCTATTTACGATAATTTGATTGCTGACAACACGACAACATCACGCTTCTCTTTCTCCAGCGTCATGCCATGCCTTGTGACCTCTAGTTTCAATCCAAGTTCCAACCAAGATCGCAGCCCCACCGACAATAAGGCTTCCATAGCCCTCCTGCGCCGCCTCCGCGCCGGAGGCGACGACGTCCAGTTCTTCCACCACGTCGACGTCTGCGCTGCTCCTCCCGAGGTTTTCGTCGCTGATCTGGAGCCGGTGCCGGGAACCGGTCTCGAAGACGACGGCTACAGCAGGATCTGGTACTTGTACCACGCCAAGAAGTTCACGAACACGCGAGGCAAGCTCAGCGGGTACAGGCAGCGCGCGGTCACCGGCGGTGGCGGCACTAGCTGGCACTCGGAGATAAGCCGCAGGGACGTCCAGGGATCCGGTGGCGGCACGTTCTGCACCTTCTCCTACGGCCGCAAGACGGAGCCCTCCGCTCGATCGATCGACAGGATGGGGTGGTGCATGGTGGAATACGACTTCGTCGCCGCCGACAAGAAACAAGATGAAGCCGCCGCGGACAGCAGCAACTACGTACGTGCTCTGCACGGTCTACCGCTCGCTTCGCGCGAAAGGGAAGTCGGCGTTGGCGTCATCCTCCAGCAAGAACGCCTCGTCCAAGCAGACAGCCAAGAAGAGGAAGGCCGGTGGCGGTGAGCACTCCTAGACGCCGCCAGCCAAGTCGATCCAGCAGCAAGAACAGGTGCAGCAGGAAACCGCCTATTATCCGATGCCAAACTATCATCAGTATCAGCCACAAGCAGACGTGCAGGAGGTTGCCGTGCAGCAGCCAGCAGGCCCAGGCGGTGACTTCAACTTCAACATCGAAGAAATCAGCTTCTACGTCGACGACGAGTGCATGTTGCGAGCTGATGAGTCGGAGCAGGGACGACGGGGACTGCAGCAGCCAATCTCCGAGCCGAAGCAGCACGACGTCGAGTTCATCCGGCTACCGTGTGGTCCGGTGGTGCCCGTGGTGGCCGAAGCCACCGTTTAAGATATGCTCGGCCCGGAGACGACGACGACGATCGATGTACAGCGATTGCATGAGCAAGGCGGCGAGTTCATCCAGATGCCGTGCGGTCAGGTGGTGCCCGTGGTGGCGGAAGCCACGTTGGAGGATATGCTCGGGCTCGGCCCCGGCCCAGAGACGATGTACTGCGGCGAGTGGAGCGGCGGCATGGCAACAGCACGTATTCCATTTCCATGGAGCAGCTACGCGCCGACGAGTTCGTCCTACACAGCATGCAGCGGTCTTCTTCAAGGATCAGATCCCCTCCTCCAGCTTCCTCCGTATCTTATGTGTTGACAGGGCTAGTAGCTGGAACTGGCTGCCGTGTGTGTGTTCTGGACTTCTGGTTAAAGCTGCATGCAAGTTTTTGTGCATCAATGTGTAGCTTAATTTCCCTAGCTGTAGAGATTTACCAATCATCATGCATCAGACGGTGACAAGTAGTTCATCTATCGTCTAGATCTGCTTGTAAAGCTGACAAGCATCAAGGATGTTAATGTAATGTTCTTCCTTTGCTTCATTTTTTGCTTATAATGATAAAAGTTATGGTGATTCAGCGAGCATGTCGTCTTGTGTTGGAGCCCCAAGCTGCAGCTAGCTGCCTGGCAGTCCACCACCAGCGTATGTGTGTGCTTGCTAACTAAAACTTCACGCGTCAAGTGTAGCTTTGCGTAGCCATGTGTATGTACCAGAGATTTTACCATGAATCAGGCGATGACAAGTACTTCATCTTATGGTCACTGTTTGTACACTTGACAAACATAAATAAAGGATGTAATTGATCAGTAATGTAACCGATGATATGATATGTTCCTGCAGTTGCCTGCACTGCCTGCTTGTGTAAAACAATCGTGACATTTGCTTACATATGGGCTAACTATCCTATGCTATAGAACAAGTACGTGTGCATATGCTTAGTTTCTTACCACCACACGATGCATGAGTCATGAATAATGGTTCTCTGGCTGTAAATATATATGGCATGTTGATGTTCTAGCTATCCTGTTTCATTAGCAAAGTATTCTGTCTTATCTTATAACTAGTATTTGAACAATCTCTATGTCTCATGTAATATATGTGTGGCGTCTCAGCATCTCACGTTTGTTTTAAACATTCAGCATGACAATAGACTGAACGATGAGAATAAACACCTACTGATGGTAAGAACGGATGCCTCCTGTCCTATATTTAGTTTGTATCGGCCTATCGTCTTACATTTGACCGGTACAGTCAAGGTAGACACGCGCGCGCAAATGACTTGTGAGAACTATAGCTGGAGCAGCTCTCGTACTGCTGCCGACGCTCTAGTTCGCATGCTGGGGCTGCTGCCCTACCGCAGCTCCAAATTGTGTGGCCAGCGTCCTGCACTGGCGGCTCTCTGCTCCTGCTGCGTTGCCACGGCCATCCTCGCTGGAGCTGGCGCTACCGGCCGCTCTCCGCTCGAGATCACACTGGCAGACTCCTGCACGGACGCGATGCATGACAGAGAGAAAGCTAGCTTGCCTGAAATGAGTGGATGGAAACAACCAGGGTGGGTTCATGGGTAGCAGATAAGATCAACAAGTTGCTGGCCCACTTGTAACCTATGCTATTTTTCTTTGCTCAAATAAAATATCTTGTTATACTAGTTGGTTAAACTAACATGAGAGGATTATAGAAATTTCCTATGGTTGCTATTCCTACAAATTTACTGTGCCCATCCAAACAACAACTACTGCAAGTTTCCTGTGTTTTCGAATCCTCAGTTTTACACATGCAATCCTATCATATTCCTACGTTTTTTCTATTCCTGTGTTTTTCCAATCCCATAGTGTTCCAATGGAGCCCTTAGTGTTTACATATTGCGTGGCATGGAGTACTTCATCAAGAGGTATACTTTTTTATTCGATCAACCTTTACATGTACAATACTAAGTCATATACAAGAACATAGGTCACCAGCTATATCAGCTCGGAAGGCTGTAATGTATGCCGAATTCCACGGGAAAGAAGCTTGTTGCTAAACCTTTAGCTCTAATGATGCAAAAGCACACGCCTTTCTTAATTAACAACCACTAATATGCTCTTGGTAATTAAGTGCGTGCTGAACAAATATAGAAGCAGCAGTTGTTGCAAACATTAGTGATGTCTTTTGTGCAATAATTCTATTGTGGCAACTACGTAGATAAACAAAACGTATGATGGATGGTGAGTCCTAGCTTTGGGGCATGCGCGGTTAAGCATTATTGCCACAAATTTCAAACCTAATCACGGGGCTTTGTTGTACAAATATAAATGCTAAAGCAAGCCTTTGTTTTGCATTTACAAGTTGGTTCCTTTCGCTTTCCTGCAGTCAAATTTAATGAACGAAAATAAAAAAAAAGGTAAAGATGCGCACACACGCAAGCCCACTAGGCCGTGCCAAGAGCGACAGAGAAATAATGAGACCACACTTGCCGTAGGATTTTGATAAAACAAATTATGGTGCTAGCAAAAGCAACCTCTAGTGGGCACTCTCAATGACTAGTGCGCCTTCTTTACCATTAACTGCAATTCTTGGAAGACCAAAGATACACATCTCTAAACTAGTGCGCCAGTAACCCCTGCATCATGACTAATGATGCGAGTTCTACATGTGGAGACTTGCATGGTGTCAGTCTTTGAGTAAAGCAACACAATATTTTTTTAAAAGAGCAAATGGACGTAAAGTGGCTGCTTTTCTTTTATTGGATATAAAACTTACATGAGGACATCAACATGGTGTTGTTTAATGTGTATACAGTAACTTTACGAGGTGCTACGTATACAAGTCAATACAAGCCCATATTGTTTTAGGTGGTGGAGAATTATTGTGTGGTGCTGGTGTTCGAGGAAAGCAGAATGAGAGGTTCCGTTTTATTAACACCAACTGGTCATAAAGTTGCTGCCAGTCTGTACGTGGATCTCAGTGTTACGTGGTGCGGCGTAATGTACATGCAGGAAATAGAGAGAGAAACACAAGTTCATTGCGCAAACTATGGGCCTAATCTGTACGGCCTGCACATGGGGCCGGGGTCACAGACCATGGGCAGCAACATGGGTCGCATAAATTGTAGGCTGGCAGTAAATTTCAGTCCCATCGATATCAAGTGGGCTTAGTATTGTATTAATTAATAATTACTAGTACATCTTATTATTGCAATATAGCAGATTGATTGAATAATTTATATCTGTAAGCATTTAGAATGGCAGAGCTTTTTTTGTCTGTAGTTACGCTCAGATAATATATTGTGTTCAACTAGTATTGAAAAGACATGCATATCTCTACATATCGAAATCAGAGCCAAGCTGATCCAGCTTATCACTACTGAAAACGCGTGCTTTGTCGAGGACCAAATCTCGAGTACTCGGCAAAGACACTCTTTACCGAGGGCCAGCCACAGGAGCCCTCGCCAAAGAGGCCTTTGCCGATGGTACGGCCCTCGGCAAAGACAGGCCCACGGCAAATCAAATCTTTGCCGAGGGCCGCGGCCCTCGGCAAAGATGCCCTCGGCAAATTAGGCCCGTTGGGTCACGGCGGCCATTTCCCGTCAAGCTTTGCCGAGGGCCACCCGTTAGGACCTCGGCAAAGGTTTTTTTTCTGTGAAACCATCTTTTGCGGCAAATTTTTTTTCTTTGCCGAGGGCCCTAGATCAGGCTCTCGGCAAAGATTTTTTTTAAAACCAGTTTTTCGGCTAATTTTTTTTTTATAAACCGTCTTTGCTGAGGGCCCGAGGCTAGGCCCTCGGCAAAGAAGCCCTTTGCCGAGGGCTAGGATAGGCCCTCGGCAAAGATTTTTATTTTTTTAAAAAAAAAATCTTTGCCGATGATCACGGGCCAGGCCCTCGGCAATTTTTTTTTGTTTTTTTAGCCTAGTTTTTTGTGGTCCTACAATACATTGTTTTGAACTCAATTTTAAAATTTAGGCCAATTTTGATTTTGTTTTGTATATTTCCTTAATTTATTTCGATTCTTTGATTTTTTTCGAATATGTCAAATTTGAACTGCAGGTGCATGGAATGTTGCAATGTAATGTTTCGAAAAATGTTATTCATGTTAATTGGTGCATGTTGAGTCCCTATCCACGAACTTGCATCAAATTTGGCGCATCTTGTTACATAACATGACTTCATGTGTGTTTTAGATGTCTCCATCTGCATCCGACATCGCAACTTATCTCATCTTCTCAATTTTTTACCACAGCCTACACATACGATAACATGACATCTTGCCAAGTTTCATGATTTTTGGACTTCGTATGGATTTTATATAATTTTAAAACACTTTTCCGGCAAGTCGGTCGTCATGTTACGCGAACAAGATGCGCGAAATTTGATACGAGTTCGTGGATAAGGACTCAACATGCACCAATTAACATGAATAACATTTTTCGAAACACTACATTGCAATATTCCATGCACCTGTAGTTCAAATTTGACATATTTGAAAAAAAATCAAAGAATCAAAATAAATTAAGGAAATATACAAAAAATCAAAGTTGGCCTAAATTTTAAAATTGAGTTCAAAACAATATATTGTAGCACCACAAAAAAACTGGACTAAAAAAACCAAAAAAAAATTGCCAAGGGCTCTTCGCCGAGGGCCTGGCCCGTGGCCCTCGGCAAAGAATTTTAAAAATAAAATAAAAAATCTTTGCCGAGGGCCCTGGATCTGGCCCCTCGGCAAAGGACCGAAACCTAAATCGGGCCGCAGCCCAAATTCCCGATCGGAATCTTGTGAAAAAAAAACGCTCGACCATCTCCCTCCCCACGTGCCCGCCATGGCCGGGCCCTCAATGCCCACCACCGGGCCGCCGCCACAGACTCTTGCCGCCATCACACTTGCATGTTCAAGAAGTTGCCTGAGTCCCGAGTTCCGCCAGCCCACCCAGCCCACCTTCACCACCTTTCACACCCCTGACCACGCCTCCTGGCCACCACCACCCGCACACACCACGCCCATGCATGCCACCCCTGAGCCAGCCACACCAGCCAATCACATTGCCTACATCACCACCCCATCGCCCCCCACCGCCCACAGGCCCCAGCCGGCCACCACGCCCCACCACGCCCAAAGGCGGCCCGGTCGCGCCTGCCTCCGTTCCCGTCTCTCCGTCGAGCAGGGAGGTCGGCCGCCTTGGTCGACCCTCCGTGGCGCCCCCCTCGCCGGCCTTCCCGCCCCAACCCCAGGGGCCCCCCCCGCCGCCCGGGCTGTCGGGCTGGCTTGGAGGAGGAGGCGGAGGGTGAAGTTGGAGAAAGAAGAGAGAGAAGAGGAGAAGGAGGAAGGGAAGAAAAGGAGAAGAAGAGGAGAAGGAGGAAGGGAAGAGAAGGAGAAGAAGAGGAAAAGGAGAGAAGAAAGGAAAGAGGGGAGAGTAGTACTCCAACGCCGCCGACCTCGTCGGAGAAGAAAGTGACCCCTGCACACCGTGACGCCTGACTCCACCGCAACCCTAGGTAAAACTCTCGTTGTCGACCCTTCGTGCCGTATGTAGTTGTGTGGGCCTTCGTGCCGTAAGTTGACATGAGGGCCTTCGTGCCATTGTGGTTGTCGGCCTTCGTGCCGTTGTGAATGTCGGCCATCGTATCATTTTTTGCAGGTTTTGGAAACCTCCCCGTGCAGGGGAGGTGCTGCCGAAATTTTGAACAAAAAATAACCTATTGTCTTTTTATGCAGGAGAAGAATACGTCGGAGGGGACCCGGAGGACCCCGATCGTCTTCGTCGGCGACGTCATGTTCTCGCCTGCCTTCAAGCGTCGCCTGCATCCGCTGCGTCGATTAAGCCCTTGCCCATAAGCCTTACTTCACCAACACCCTAGGTATAAATAACCTCTTTTTGCGCATGTCTATCGTAGCCCACGCGTAACCCAGTTAGGCGTCTCCTGTCCGAAAGAGATACGGTCGTAGGTATGCGGATCGTTGCGTATCTACGACCGTATCTATTTTGGATTGTCCACGTTTTTTGGACAACCCGTTGATGCGTAGATGGGTTAGTTTTCATAGTCCGCTCTGGTCCGAGGAGTTTCGGCAACACCTCCCTGTTGTTCTCCAGATACACACTCTCCCTTGTAGGATGTGTATCGGGAGAACAGCGAGGAGGTGCTGCCAAAATTCTATCTCAGAGAGGAGCGGAGCATGGAAACTGACCTCATCTACGCATCCGCGGGTGGGATTAGGACCTATCCTCACCTATTAGATAGTAGGAACACCGCATAGATACAATTGACGGTCATAATACTCTATGCTGTAAATGTTAAAGGATGGAGGACCGTCAGTGGATGTACACGGGCTGGAGAAGCGGGAGTGACTACGACTATGAATGGGTGAAGGGGACAGATGGTTTCTTGAAACATGCATTTGGCCCAGGAGCAGGAGGACATTCTCTAGTTTGGTGTCCCTGCAGCAAATGTGACAACAGGAGAAAAGTAGACGAGAAGACCATGGGTAGACATCTTGTGTTCAATGGCTATACGCCTGGCTACCAGTAGTGGATCTACCATGGTGAAGCAGATCGTATAAGAGCGGAGGTGGTGAGACCACGCCTCGAGGCTTTTGATGATGATGCGGGGTAGCAGACATGCTAGATGACGCCCACCAAGCTCACTTCGCTAAACGACGTGAGAAGGAGGAGATGCAGGAATCCGCAAAGGACTTCTATAAAATGTTGGACTTGGCACAGAAACCCCTTCATAAGCGTACAATGATTTCTCAGCTGGATGCGATTGGACGCGTAATGGGGTTGAAGGCCGAGTTAAACCTGAGTCGAGAAGGCTTCGATAAGATGTTGGCTGTGTTTGGCACCATGCTACCGGAGAAGCACACTTTGCCGACAAATTTGTACGAGGCAGAGAAACTCCTTCGTATGCTTAAGATGCTGTATGACAAGATACATGTTTGTCCGAAGGGGTGCGTCCTATTTAGGAAAGAACACAAGGATGCAAATTACTGTCCGAAGTGTAAATCCTCTAGGTACCTGGAGGTAGACTCTGGTGATGGTCAGAAGAAGCAGCTTCCGATCCCCGCGAGAGTGCTACGTCACCTTCCTTTCCTACCGAGGATCCAACGGCTATTCATGACTGAGGAATCCGCGAAACAAATGACATGGCACAAAGATGGCAAACGGTACAATCCTAGGAAGATGGTACATCCGTCTGATGCTGAAGCATGGACGTATTTAGGCAGTCCCTCCCCAAGCCTCAAGCAAGACGGATTCTGTTGACCGGGACCAAAGACCTTTAGGTAGGCGAATAACATTCATAATGATTCATTTTGATATTAAGTAGGTTCAATTTCATCTTCTTATATGTCAAATACTCGATGACTTGTAGGTGATTCCCTGGTGGTGCCGATCGTATCCCGAGTCTTTGGGCCATGATCGTGGGACAAGTGGTTATCACAGGACTTTGTTGACACGCACGAGAGGCGCTGGAACAACAAAGTCGATGAGGCAAGGTCCAACTCACCATCAAGGCAGCCGTAGCCTCCCGGATACAAACAAGCATACGTAAGTGATTTCTTTTATTTATTTTGATGCTCAATTCTCGCTTGATTTCTCACCATCTTCCCATCTTTCTCGCAGGAGGTCTGCGCTTTTGGGTGAGGAGGTCTCGGAGTTCTTTATGTGGGCTATGTCCCACATGGGCGGGCGTCGTCCTCTGTCTCCTTCGACCCGCTGCCCGCCCAGCGTATTCGACCCGAACGTATACACTAAAGTCCAAGAGTACACGTCAATGGTAAGGGAGATCTATGGGAAGATTACAATATCGACTTGAGCCCATTGATGCAGAGGCAATCATGAGGCTCGGAGGAGGCAAGCGTGGGCGTGGTCAGGATTGCGACGGCGCCATCGACTCCACCATTGTTCCCTCCTCGACGCTATCCGAGCACGGAGCACGAGCTCCAGCCAACCATATACGTCCACGGCCTTCTCCAAAGACCGCAGCGGGTCCAAGCACTCGTAATAATTCCTTTGCTCGTCGTGCGTAGATATTTACACACCTAAATTAGATTTGTATTATTGATACATTGAGTGAAATATTGCGGGCCGAGCTGCAAGAAAAAAGAAGGCAAAGTCAAGAGCGAAACACGGAGTGACCGCACAACCAAGCAGTTCCGTAAGGTCGCGTTCGAGGCCGCGTAGAAGCAGATGGCGGAGATAATGGTGATCATGCAAAGTCTTGGGCAAGCATCGGGTGTACCTGTGCAGTTTTCAGCTCCTCCACCTCCTACTCCTGCAGCTACTCCTGTAAGTATGAAAGTTCACTTTTCGCTTGTGCTTTGCATGTATGTCGGCCTTCGTGCTTGCCAGGGATGTCGACGTTAAGTCTTTGTTGTGGATGTCGGCGTTCGTGCCGTAGTTTCTTGCAGGTTTTGGAAACCTCCCCGTGCAGGGGAGGTGCTGCCGAAATTTTCAATTGAGTCTAATCTTTTTGTATTTCTAGATTACTAGATGCAATCTCTAAGTTCCAAAACTGTTTTCCCGGATTACCCACACATGCAATCTCTGCTCCTTTGTGCAGCTTCCGTCCACGGGTTTCAATCAACCCGCTAGTGCGTCACCGGGTGATCCTGCTTTTTCTTCACCATCGTCTCATAGGCTAGCTTGATGAGGACTCGTGCTAGGTGATGTGGTTGGACTTTAGTGTGATTTGTGATTTATGGTTGTGACTTGTGCTTGGATTTCATTAACTTGTCGTAATAAACATGTGAATGATGATGAACATGTGACTTGTCATTGTAATATATTGTGATTTGTGGTTCACAATTATGGTTGTGATATATTGTGAGAAAATGGGTTCTGTGTGATATATATATATATATATATATATATATATATATATATATATATATATATATATATATGAAATGCTTGTGTCGATGGAATGCAAAAAACAAAAAAAATTTAAATTTCTGTCTCTTTGCCGAGGGCAATGACCAAGGCCCTCGGCAAAAAAGGGTCCTTTGCCGAGGGCCCTAGCAATAGCCCTCAGCAAAGATTTTTTTTAAAATCCTGAAAATTTCTTTGCCGAGGGCCAGGGAGCATGCCCTCGGCAAAGGTTTTAAAAAAAATTCAAAAAAAAAACTATTTCTTTGCCGAGGGCCGGCCCTCGGCAAAAAAAATTCTTTGCCGAGGGTCGGCCCTCGGCAAAGAAACCGCCAACGGCGCCGGCCGCTGCGATTTGTTTTTTTTTTGTTTAGGGTCGTCGACCCTCGGCAAAGGCTTTGCCGAGTGTCCGATAAAGGACCCTCGGTAAAAACCCCTTCGCCGTCTAAAAATTCCTCGAGAGACCTTTGCCGAGGGCAGTCTGCAAAGCATGCGAGTCCAGTAGTGTATTATTGGGCCACGTCACCAGTAAAAGGATGACCGCTCGATCCTTAGCATGGCAAAATTGGAACAGTCGATCTAGGTATACGGAGCATGCTACGTCTCTGGCGATAACTCCTGATAGACTGACACTTTCTCCGGTGCTTGTCTAAGGTCAAAAATAATCGTGCCCCCGGTCTCTAGCTGAGACGGCTCGACCGCAAGCAGCCTGCGCCGTCGCCAGACCACTGGGCACTGGCTAGCGCTGCCCCTGCCGATGAACGCAACTGACATGGCCGGAGCAGTACCTAGGCGGAGTCGCGGAGGAAGAGGACTGGAGCACAGATGAGCTGAAGCCAAGCCTCGTCGAGCTAGCCATGTCAGTTTATTTTGCAACACTGAAAATTTTGCGGGTCTGTCGAGAAGGTGGGCGCGAGCACGAGCAAGCAGGGAACGCGCGGCCTGCGGCGCGCGGTGAGGAATGAACGCAGCGGCGCCAGCTGACTCGTCGCCCTAGGCCGCCCTAGGCAAGAGAGGTGTGAAAGTGAAACAAACTTACAAGTTAGATAGCTCTTCATGTGTCTAAACATGTCCTCATTTTTTTTATTTCATTTTCATTTCTGATTTTCTTTCGCCCGTCCAAATGTAGTTAGTCCGAAAATTCTATGTAAACTGTACAAAATACTAGACATTGACACGAATATTCTCTCTCTACCCTTCCATCTTTCATCAAGCAGTTTCCAGGTTCAAAATTTTCCATTGAGTAGAACATAGAGTACTGCTCCAGCTGAGCACACACCACTCTTTGGTTCCCGTTTGTGTGTTACCTCAAGCATCATAATTCGGAATTCCAAACAACTAAGTGAAAACCTGCCATAGCGTTGAATATCGACCAAAAACAAGGTTTAATTCACAAACATAGAATGGAAAATTGATCGAGGTACACTTAAACCCTGCTTGGCAGAGCTCTCAGGATTTCCTAGAGCTGGTTCTAGCTCTAGGAAATCCTGTATCTACAATGTCAATATAAAAGATTATCTATTCTGTTTGTCAATTTCTTTTACCGCCTTCAGCTTTCTATATAATTTACATCCAAATGATGCAGGTGATATTATAATGGCTGAATAATTTTTCAGGGTTGCAAACCACTATGCATAAAAAAAGATGCACACTGAACTTACCCCAAAATTTCGGACTTTATAGCTCTATATGATTTTTTTCCAGTCTATTCATCAAAGCTTCATATTCCAATTGCAGATTATACATACCTATAATAGCGAATAACAAAGATTCCTACAGTGGGGATGCCATGAGTGGTCAACTCTTGACTGCTCCATACATATGCATCAGGTGAGTCCAACTGTTTATTCCATACAATCTACAAGATGCAGCTAGCCTGTTGCTGTGAGGAGAAGCTCATTACCATTCTGCCTCTGTACCTTCCAATTTTTTCATTATAGTTGTCAACTCATGGCATACGCTTATGCTCATACTACTTTGTTCCTGTATGTTAATCAGATTGTACTGTCTGGACCCGAAAAAGTATGAAAGAGCAAAAACTATATGATGGGGATTGAGATCAAATACTGTTCACATGATTCAAAAATATATATTTGTATACCGTCATCGGGTACTAATTTTCTGCATATATGGTTGGATCATATCTCAACCTGCACCTCCATTCTGAGTCTTGCAAGAGGCTTGATCTCACACCCAACTGTAAATCAAGTGCCAACGGAAGGGTAACAGAAAATTCAAGGCTGGCGCACTCTAAGCAGGGCGCAGTAAAGCCGTGCCGAGTTTTCTAGCTAGTTATTATGATATTATCGCGTCCATTATTATTGTATGCTTCACCTGGTACTAGGTTGTTAGATATGATTAGCCTGCTCCATTTAGATGTGCGAACCAGTGGATGAATATTAGAAGGCATGCCCTGATATGTCTTACTACAAAAATTGTACTATATACCACCAGTTTGGCAAAATAGGGTTCGTTGTGATTCACATGATTCTTGGACGGGCATTTATAAAAACGCGTTTCCTGATATGTGTTGTTGTGCATCTCACTATTTCAGATCACTACATTACGCACGCGTCTCAATAGTCATTACAGACGCTTTTTTATGCATCAGAAAATTAGCATCTGTGACAACTCCTTATCACATACTCCCTCCGTCCCTTTTTAACTTCCCCAGAAATAACTTTGACTAATTTTATATAAAAATATTAATATTTATGGTACATAATTAATATCATTAGATAGATAGTTGAATATATTTTCATAATAAATTTATTTGAAGATACAAATGCTACTAACATTTTCTATAAATCTAGTCAAACTTAAAGTACGGAAACAAAAAATGACAAATATTTAGGACGCATTTTTCCTTTACATATATGTGATGATTCCTCATTACAGATTATCTAGACACGTCTGTAATGATGAATTGGAAAAACAAAACAAAAAGAAAAATCTCGATGCCATGTTCTTAGATACATCACACATGACACATCAAATTATCTATAGTAGTTAATTGCTAATTAACACTTGCATAGGTCCGGCCCTTGGGGGTCAAGCTGTGCCGCAGCACTGGGCCCTCGAAGCCAATGGGCCTAACCCCGGGTATGTATACTATACTAGCGAGCGTGCATGTGCGTTGCTACAGGACAACTAAACTTTGTACTAAAAACACATAGATCGCATGATAAGATAACAATACTGTGAAATTAAATACCGACGTTAAAGTGACATTTAATCTAAAAAGCAAAGTTTGTGAAATTAACATAACTTTTATACTAAAAACACACGGATCGCACAATAAGATAATAATACTGTGAAATTAAATACCGACGTTAAAGTAATATTTAATCCAAAACGCAAAGTTCGTGAAATTAACACTCTCACAGAGACCGCGACGTCGCAGGCTCACCAACTCTACTGTATAGACATTTCCGTGCGTTGCAACAGGATAAATAATGTCCTAATAATTTGAGCATGACCGTGTTGTATTGTTAAAAAAACGATAATGCGAGCATGATGTTCAATATTACAATTTGAATCTTGTGCATGGCTAAAACTCTCATTGATGGTTTGCAATCACCAAAGTATGCATTTATAGTATTGTACATTTGTGTATATGCACATAAAAGTTCATATCAAGATTAATTGATTCCTCGATCTTTTAAAACTAACCATCTCCATGAATTATCAGTTTGCTTCATACAGGACTGGTATACCAAGGTCACCCTTCTTCATATTTTAGATAATAACATAACATGCCTTCAACCATATGCCTCTAGTATTGAATTATGATCCAGTTTAGTAGTTCCATTAATAACTCAATGAGATGTAGGCAATTATTTAATTCAATATAAAAGACTTGTAACGAACAGACTATAATTCTAGCATACTGGGATTATCATACTTAAGAAGTCACAGATCATGAAATTGCAACAAAGCTACTCACCCTTTCTAGAACACAAGTAGTTACAGGAGGCAAGCAAAATTTCAATGCAATTCAGATTTTAGAACTCGGTATTGTATATAGAAGAAGGGATAGACAGTGTAGTCAATCAAGAAGCATCTCTTTCTAATTTTTTGTAACTTAAACATTTTTCAGTGACTCGGGAATAGGAGATGATCCCTACAGACGGCTTTCTAAGCTGCCATGGTCCCTGTTCACAGTCAAGTTTTATATAGTATTATGCAAAAGGTTGTTATTTCCCCACTACCTAGGTAGATTAAAATATATCTAGCAAGAAGGTATTAACTACTCAAAATCACCATTTTCTATGAAGCTGATCAAAGTACAGCTCATTCTGCATGGATAGCCTTGACCGGACATCGACGAGGCACGGAGACCTCCACTCTCCTCTAGGCTCCAGATTTGGCGTTCCACAGCGGCAAGAACCACGGCCTAGCGACCCACTTCCGGCCCCGCAACATTAAGTCAGTAACCAGCCCTAAAACCACCCTAGAGAAGAGATCACAAGCAACCCATGACCACACAAAACCACAGATCAGAGCAAAGGCGATGCCTTTGGGGACCAAGGGTGCGAGGGGAGCCGAATCCGGTGTTAAGATCACACCTTTGCATGTCCCAGCGGTTGCGGCGGTGGAGGGAGGGAGACGGAGGGAGGGAGACGATGCCAGAGAGGAGGATGTGCGAGTGCTGCTTTACCGGGCGGACGCGAGTGCCACGAAGTTTGCACCCGCCAGCCTGGCACGGCCATTCGGGGCTGGATCGCCGCTGCTCGATCTGAATACCAAAATGATGCATATATTTCCCCAAAAGAAAACGAAATGATGATATACCCTCTCTTAAGCATGTTCATTAATTTATTGGTAGGAAGTGCACATAAACTAAATATATACTACTAATAACACTAAAACAGTTACACACCATGGGAACCGCCACAACAATACCAGCTATTGCGGCATTCTTGCTCCCAGTAGTACAGCCTCTGCAACACGAAAACTATGTGGATCAGAACGAAAATTCTAGGAAGCTCCAAAAACACAGAATTTGAATCATGAATAAATTGCACTGTGCTTCTGTTCGCAAGATGACTCAACTTCTGAACTAAAACAGAACTGCTATGCTCTCCTGCTCTTATGCCTTATGATCAAGCAAATAATATTGCAAAGAATAATTAAATAGAGCATATTAATTCCTATAGCTACTACCCTGCCATCTGCTGGCCAAAGCTCCAGCATGCACAGGGTCGACATAAGCATGATGCATGAACAATTAAAATATAATTTAAGAGATGTTCAGAATGTTTGTTTTTTTTAAATCCGTCTTCATGATGCGTGAACAATTAAAATATAATTTAAGTTTTAGCATAAAATCGAAATAATCTTATTTTTTGAAGAAATCAAAACAATCTTATTGCAAACTGCCAGGACAAAACTCGATCTTAATATGTCACCTGCAGCTGTCCTGTTTATGAAAGTATAGCCCTGCATATAAACAATTATTGTTTAAAGCTAAAGTAACATTAATTATCATAAACAAAAATACAAATTTGTATTGCGGTACTTCTCCTAACTGGCTTGTTTAGTTGGATGACATAGAACCTAAATGGAGGCCTAAAAAATGAAAGCGGGAGAAGCAACCTGAATACTATAGGGAACATCCAAACAGGAATTGCACTTGAAAGCTGAAGAAGAACCTGAATACTAACCATGACGATTGGCCACGAAAGTTTTGGAGACATATATACCTGGGTGATGATGCGGCAGGCGGGGTTATGCGCGGTTACTCCTGATACTACCGACACTGCTAGAAAACAGACCTTTCACCCACTTCGATTTTAGCCTTTAGTCTCGATATTTTGTGCGTTCGAGACTAAAGGACTTTTAGTCCCGGTTCATAATACCAACTGGGACTAAAAGTCATCTTTAGTCCCGGTTAGTGTCACCAACCCGGAGTAAAAGTTCACCAACTTTTAGTCCCGGTTGGTAACACCAACCGAGACTAAAGGGTGACCTTTTAGTCCCGGTTGGTGTCTTCAACCGGGACTAAAGGTCTTTTACCTGGGACTAAAGGTCTCCCACGAGTCTATTCAAAAGGAGAGCGCACATGACTCTGTCACAAGTGGTGTGCAGTTGAGTTGGTAATGTACCTTAGCGCGAGGAGAGAGGTGTTGGGTTCGAATCTCACGTAGAGCAAGCGAGGCCTCGAGGATTTCCTTTATTTTTTTCTTCCGTGGGTGACCTTTAGTCCCGGTTCCCAAACTCGGGACTAAAGGTGTGGACCTTTAGTCCCGGTTCCCAACCGGGACTAAAGGGCCTTCCCAACCGGGACTAAAACTTGTTTCTCTAGTAGTGCGAGGTTGATGGGTGCGGCTGCCAAACTGTCAAACTGACGAGGACAGTGGACTTTGCCCTACCAAGAGGGCAACAACGGTGGAATACGCTGGCGGAGACGTACTGATCCTTTGACGACGGTGAGCTGGTGGGGAGGGCCTGGCGGAGACGCACGCTAGCTGTCCGATTGGCCGCTGGACGCTGTTCCTTTCCTTTCTTCCACGGGCAGGACGAGCTGAACGGTGGCTTGCGTGATGATCGATCCACTACGATGATCGATGACGGCCAGAGCGACGATGGTTCGTGATGGGGTGGGGGAAGCAGGATATGGCGTCTGATCTCGTATGCCTCTCTTTTGTGCGGTTGTTGCTACAAGGAAAGAGAGAAAGAGGAGAGAATATGAAAATCCGGGCTTGCATGTAATGTGATTTTAGGAAAGAGAAGTGACGTATTTTTTCGCAAGCCTTAATTACGCCGGATGGATGTCCGTTTCTTCCCTTCCTATTTGGCCAGCCAGAGATGTGAGATTTTTTTTTTCACGACCGTTAATTACGCCCAGATGGACGTCTGTTTCCCCTCCTTCCTATTCGGTCAGGCAATTTGAGATTTTTTTCACAAGCGCTTACGACGGGTGGACGCCGTTTGGCCGTAGGTTTCCGTCTATTAGTGGCATATGATGAGACGTGATCACGCGCGTGGAGTGGCATTTTTAGGGAAGAAGCGTCCTGTGGGCCATTGTGGGGGGGCGATGACACCGGGTGGGATAACGAGCATGGGATCGCACGCAGGCAGACCGACGAGCCGACGTTGGATTGTCGCACCAAAACGGTGTCCACTTTTTAGTCTTTTTAGACGTGATGAGAGAAGAGATTGATGAGCCATGCTAACGTGCCACTTGTGGTTGGTGTGGTCTTTGATGATGGCAGTTTCCTTCTTGATTGGTTGCATGGCTTCCTTCTTGATTGCACATGCATGATTCCTGTTTGCATGCACCATTGTGGCGCCGTGCATGGAAGGTGATCTGGTTGCTCGGTTTCACGTAATCCTTGATATTCTTTCTTCCTTCCAAAAGAAAAGAATGGAGATTGGTCTATAATCAATCATTCGTATATATAGTCCTCATTTAGCAAATTGTATTGCTATAATTGTGCATGACTAATTTGGAAGGAAGAATTTTGTTGCAAGGGATGGGTGTAGGAGGCGAGGGCTCATGGAACGCAGCAGCAGGCGTGACTATGGGCCCATGTTGAATGTCGCACAAAAAAAAAGTGTCACGCTTTGTTCTTTTGTCCGTGACATTAATTAGAAAAAAACACATATATATAAAGAAAAAAGTACTTCCTGTATTCCAAACCATAAGTTGTTTTAGTTTTTCTATGTACATAGACATAGAGAAAGAAAAGTACTTCCTTCCATTTCGAATTATAATTTGTTCTGGCTTTTTTAGGTATATAGATTTTGTTATCTAGATATTACACTATGATACACAACTTTTACTATGTATCTACAACAAGCTGAATGACTTGTATTCTCTTCATTTTAAATTATAAGACGTTTTGGATTTTTTAAATACAGTGCTTTTACTATATACCTAAACATAGTGTATACCTAGATGCATAGCGGAAGCCATGTATGTAAAAAAAATAAAACATCTTTATAATTTAGAATGTAAAGAGTAATTTGAAATTGATGGAGTAGCTTTTAGTGGTAAGGCAAGCAAAAAAGAAAGGGAAGTATAGCTAGGCCCAAAACCACCCAGACCCTATCTTAATTGAAAGGAAGAGCTCCTGCCATTGCGTTAAAAAAAACAAAACCACCCAGGCCACTGATGGATTAGCTGGTAAGGCAAGCAAAAAAAAGAAAGGGAAATAAAGCTAGACCCAAAACCAACCCAGACCACTTCCAACCTAAAGATGTAGAGTGATTCAACCCGAAATGGGCCATTCATTATCCTTTGGAAAACTATTCTCACTCAAAAACCAAATCAGCCCAAATAGAAAAAGAAACCCAATAAGCCTTTTTTATATAAAAATAAAATCTTCCGGTGACTTGGGCGGCTAGGATGAATGATGAAGCAGCTTGAGGGTTGAGATTTGACAGGCCTTGAGTCAGTCAACTGGCACTGCGCACGTGTTCGCTTTACGGCTGGCCAAGGATGCCTGGCATTCCAAAGGGGGAACACTATTTTACAGAGAGTTGAAGAGTTGATCGATCCTATCTCGGAGCAGTGGGATGAGCAACTGCTGGCACAAACCTTCTGGGATGATGATGCCTCTCTGATCAAAGCAGTGACAATCCACCTGGACATGCCGGACGTGGTGGGGTGGCATTATGACAACAAAGGCTGCTTCTCTGTGAGATCGGCATACAAGGTTCATCGAGCAGCAGAGAATAGAAAGAAGAGTGGTGCTGGACCGGGAAGAGCAGAAAGTAGCAGAGGTGTTGATGATTTTTGGCAGAAACTATGGAAGATAGACTGCCCTCCGAAAGTGAAACACTTCCTATGGAGATTTAGTCACAATACGTTAACGGTCAAAAGGAACCTGCAAAGATGGGGATGAAGATTGACATGAAGTGCTGCATTTGTGGGAGACTTGATAGAAGATGGGGGACACCTGTTCCTCAAATGTAAGGTCAAAAGAATCTGGCGTGAACTGAACCTGGAGATGGTGCGGACTGAACTTGTGCAGGCCGATTCAGCTAGAACCATGATGGAGAGAGTGCTGAAGCTTGAACCGAAAACTCAGTTGATGGTTGTGTTGCTGTTGTGGCTGTGGTGGGATGAGAGAAATAAGTGGAGAGAGGAAGGAAGGAGAAGAACCGCTGTGAAAGTGGCGTATGTTACAGCTGCTCTGTCTGACAGATTTCAGAAACAAACCGACAATGCTCTAGTGTCGGAAAACTATCAGATACAGAGATGGTCAAAACCACCATCCGGAGCATTCAAGATCAACTCGGACGGGGCCTTTGACAGCAAAAACGGCCAGGGCGGATGGGGTTACATTATCCGGGATGGTGTGATGGTGAAAGCCGGTGTGGTGGATAAGAAGTTTCTTCTGAACCCTTTTCATGCAGAGTTGCTTGCATGCTTGGCGGGGGTAAGAATGGCTGTATCGATGGGATTGTCTCGAGTGGTCCTGGAAACTGATGCTACTCTTGTCAAGACGGCGCTAGAAGGAGAGGAATATCTGCTCTCAGCCTGTGGCGGAATAATCACGGAGATCCGGCTCTTGTTTATGTCGGAGTTCAGTTCTTTCAGTATTCGTGTGTGTCCTAGAATGTGTAATAAGGTTGCTGACGCTCTTGCAGCTTATGAGTGTCGTGTTCTCAGTGACGAGCAAGTCACTTGGGATGATGTACCTCTGATTGTAGAGGGTCTGGTGGCCAGCGATTGTGCTGCGGCCAATGAGTAATTTAGCTTTGCTCTTAAAAAAAACTTCTTTACAGAAGACAAATATCATAATTCAGGACCCTGACATCCACCCCTATGTAAAGCCAAGTGACAAGCTACCCAAGCCAAGCCTGATCTCCAGAAAATACTTTGTGGGCATTATGCTTATGCTTCTTCACCTTGCAATGAGTTTTCAGAGCGATGTAAGAGTAGAAAGCCCGGGATATGAGAAATTAAAGCCCGTGTGTTAAAGAATTCAAGGGTGTTTGTGGTGGACTACGTTTTCCCTTAGCATTCTGCATATATGTCAAAAAAATGTTAAAGACGCAGTTTTGGGGATACCATAAAAATAACGAGCAATCACAACATGTCAACATTAAAGGTCAGCATGAATAATGTTGCACCTTTGGAGAGTCGTCATGATCACCATCTGAATTTGCATTATCTGAATTTGCACTATCATTCCCATCACTGGAATCCTGAACGTCATGTCACACACAAAAAAAAATGATCAAAAGAAAGGTAACATCCAGTGTCAGGAAAATGTAATCACTGCACACGGAATGGGCTTAGATCCATGGACTCATCACTCAGTGCCAATTTTAATCATGAACAAGGTATAGTTTCCAAGATCAGCCGTTAGACATGCACTTCAATAATACTATAAACCGGCTGGCACTTGGTTGTTCGCTGAGTTTTTTTACCGATGTCAACAGGTATTCTAGAAGAACAAGAGAAAGAACTAAAATATTCAGAAAATAGCAGTTGTGTCACAGTTCAACACTTCTACAAACCTCATTATCACTAGATTCACCATCTTCTGAATCAACGTAGTCTTCACCACTGTCATTGTCATCAGAGACACCAACATCAGTTTGAAGTTTCCTTGGATCCGTTGTCTCCTCCATGGTAGAAGGCTGAGTAGCAGCAAGCTTCTCTGCACCACTTTCAGTCTCTTTGCTCTTATCATCTGAATTGTCAACAATGTTAATTAAGTGTCTGGTTGGAGAGTTAATTGGTGGCTCAGATAGTACTTTAGTAATTTCACAAAGAATGATCACAGCGTAAACCAGGAACATATATATGAATCATGGAAATTTAATATGTCATCATATATGGAAATATCGAGACTTCTTTAAAAATTTAGTGAAAGTTAAGATAGTTTAACTTACTAGTCCTTTCTTGCATAGGAAAAGCCTAATCTAGACTTCCCAAAGTAGACCTTGACTTATTTAAGATAGTTTAACTTACTAGTCCTTTCTTGCATAGGAAAAGCCTAATCTAGACTTCCCAAAGTAGACCTTGACTTATTGGGCCGTAGAACGAAAGTCCTTTTCACTTTTTCAGCCCAGTACATGCAGGCATATGTTTTTTCCCAAGCAAACCAAATTGTTCCCTTCAAAAAAAAAAACGAGTTGTTTGCTGAATCTGTAACCTCTATATACGTTTCGAAAAAAAATTGTTACATTACGTCTATGGTGACAATGTACCGTGTTTAACATATGATGTGGATTACGCAGCTATGATCTTGTTTACATACAAGAAGATTTTTTCCCCCTGAATTCTTTGAAATTGGAACAAAAAGAAGCCTCGATCTTACAACGACCCAAAAAAGAAAGAAAGAATTCTGCTCCATACGTACGAACAACTAACGGAGAGCATGGCGCACGCATGCATCTACACCACTCACACGTCACACTTACACGAGGTTCAGTTCTTCATCTACATTTCTTTGTTTTGTTTCGATCGACGCTGTGCATGCCGTGCGATGGATGCATGCTACTTTGGGCAAGCCCCTAGCAGTCCATTTCCAAGTGTCTGTATGTATGCAGGCAGGCACGCAGGCCCGCATCATCATCAGAGGAACTGATCGTTGCTGGGGAAGAAGAGTTTCCAGTAGAGCAGCTCGTTCCACGTGTCCGGCACGCCGGGGAGGCACCAGTGCGTGCAGTCGGCGTAGCTCCTGGGATCGGCGCGCTGCTCGGCCGTCGGCTCCACCCACTGCTTCTTGTAGGTCTGCGTGTGCGCATCCCGGCGGTACTCCGACAGCCGCGTGATGTTGACCAGCCCGACGGGCACCCGCGACGTGGCCAGCACCTCCTCCGTCACCCGCATCATCTCCCGGCTCGTGCTGCCCCGGTACGAGGCGTCGCTGATCGGCGACGTCTGGCCGTAGCAGTTGGCGCCCTCCGCCTTGTCGCCCCACGCCTTGCCCTCTGTGTGCGTTGGCGACGCGGTGACGAAGAACACCCGCGACTTCTTGGCGTCCACGTTGCGCTCCAGCCACCGGACCACCTGATACAGCACCAGCCGGTAGGCCTCCTCCGATTTCATCTCCACGATGTCCTTGCTCGGATCATTGTCGGCGCCCCTCCTGCACGACTCATCGATCGTCCAGACCAACTCATCAGTTCATCACATAAACAAATGGGTTACAAGCAGCAGCAACAGCGAGCAGCGACAGGTTCAGGCGTTCGATCAGGCATGCAGCATGTACTCACAGGATCTGGGTCTTGTCCCCGGCGACCCACCAGAGGTAGGAGTTGAAGACGAGGACGTCGGCGCCCTTCCAGAAGCTGGAGTGCCTGTCCATGGGCGCGCCGCGGATGAGGCGGTCGTCGGCGGAGTGCACCACGGCGTCGTCGGAGTTGGACTCGGCCAGCATGGGCGCCCAGTAGAACTCGATGGTGGCGTCGTAGTCCCTGGCCCTGAAGATGCTCAGCGAGTCCACCGTCTCGAACGACTTGGCGCCGTCGGGGATGGCACGGTGCAGGAGGCACAGCAGGGAGACGTACTGGCCCCGGTTCAGCGAATCGCCCACGAACAGCATCCGCTTCCCCGCAGCATCTCCAGCATCAGCGTCGCGTTGAAGCTGCTTAGTTGATCAATTAATTCCACGGTTCAAACAGTTTCCCCGGACGGATGGAATTTAAATCATACATAATTAACCCCAATTATTCACGGCCCAAGTCAAACGGATTCAGAACACGGTTAGTGATCGCTGTCAGACATCATGCAATCCGGCCACGGCCAGCACCAAAGAATGTTAAGTGGTCGCTCGCCTCTGGCTTGTCGGTGCAGTCACGGCAGAAGGCAACGACGACCCGAGTCCACTACACGACTCGTGACGTCGCACCCGATCGGTCATTGCCGCTTACAGGAGTCGTCGGGACTCAGGACCATGGCGAGACGTCTTGCCCTGCCCTGTGCTCTGCTCTCCGCACTGATACGTCCACTAGCATCGTGGGGAGTGAATGGAGTGGAGTGGACAGTGGACCGAACCAGGCACTGGATCTTGGGCCCCCAGCCGAGTCGTAGGTTAGTGGCCTCGCCGGTTCGGTCTGCGTCGCCGCATGCCGTTGCCCTGTGTTGCTGGTGGTGGTCAGGCAGGCCAGAGGTTACGTTACGTCGCCGGAATGCGACGGCTCGCAAGGGCACAAAACGTGCATGGGCCTCGCTGTCTGCTGACCAAGATCGCGTTACGACGTGTCCCGAGCGCTGATGGATGGACCACGTTTGGTCTGTTGCGGTTGGGAATTTGAACCGGACACCAAATTAGGCCCGTTCTGCTGAAATCAAGCGTAACTATAAGTAACTGATGAACACTATAGGTCAGGGGCGAAGCCCAGTAGTGGTCCGTGGATGCGGATGCACCCCCCAAAAATCAAAAACAAGTTATTGGCCCTGTTCGGCTTACTCCATATCCGGCTTGTTCGGCTTCTTTTTTTAACCGGAACAGTATTTTTCTTTCACACCATTTTCAGCCGGAACAGTGTTTTCAACCAATTTCAGTCAAGATTCAGCAAGCCGAATTAACTTGAGCCCATCACAGGAAGTACTATATGCACCCCCCTTGACCAAAATGCTGCACCCCCCGCAGCTCAGCTTAGAGCAGCCATCCCAATTAACTTGAGCCCATCGCAGGAAGATGAACCGCGCAGCGTGTCTACTCCGCTGGTTTCCCTCGAGGCTCGCGTCCGTTGCGACGGTCTTTCTTCCCGCCCGTGGGCAGTGCGACTCTGAAATTCTGAATCGCTGATCGGCAATCGCCAATGGCCGTCGCCGTGCCCAGGCTTTGGAGCACGCCTGCCGTCTGCGCCTTTGCAATCCGGGCATCCGCGAGCTCTGGCCGCTCCCTCTTGCCGGTTCTGGTCGCTGAGTGGTGAGTGCCTGAGTTTGCAACGTTGCTGCCTGCTGAAGTTCAGAAAGCTCAAAGCTGCTGTCTCCTGTTTGGCCGGTCTACAGACTACAGTCCAGTGTCCAGGCATCAAGGATTCAATCTTTCAAGGTACGTAAGTACAACTCCGTCACTACGAAGTAGTATTTTAGGTCTGTAGCTGTAGTCTTGTAGATATTTGCCTCTATTTCTTTCTCAAGTTATTTACTAAACAGTGTACTAATGACAGATTAATTGATGGAAAGATTTTACAAAAGAAAAGCGCAAGAGTCAGATAGTGCCAACAATACTCGCAATTTGTGTTTGGATGATATCAACTGGGAAGAGGAGATTAAATATGATACAGGGTTGCGGAAACAAATTGATGACTACCATCCTAATCTTAGAGAAATGGTGAGAAGGAAGTACTTGGAAAAAGGGCCTTGCCAACCTCGCACATTTAGTTTTCCTGTGACACGGATTGGAGGAGGGCCAAGAAGGTTTATTCCAGAGTGGTTCAATGAGTTTGGAAGTTGGCTTGAATACAAGTGAATCTAAAGATAGAGCATATTGTTTTTCTGTTTCCTATTTAGAGAAAAAGAAGGATGGTGGATACTGAGCTTTTGTTAAAAATGGTTGGAATGGTTTTCATAGAAAACAAAGGCTCAAAGATCATGTGGGTGATGTTGGTGGCACACACTATCTAGCAATGAAGAAGTGTGATGATTTGTTACAAACAAGACAACATATTAATGTGGCTTTCCGTGGTGTAAATGAAAGTGCTAAGAGGGACTATGTTACTCGATTGAATGGGTCTATTGATGTTGCTAGAATATTAGTAAAGCAAGGCTTGCCTTTTCGAGGCCACGATGAGTCGAAGGATTCTTTAAATAGAGGAAATTTTAGGGAATTTAGTGATTTTGTAGCGGAGCAAAATCCAGTCTTAAGAAACGCAACAAGTAAAGGAAAATCAGAAAATAGTCTTCTGGTTTCTCCTGACATACAAAGGGATATTGTGCATTGTTTTGCAAAGGAGGTGCTACAGGCTATTCTAGAAGAAATTGGGAATGATGTTTTTTGCTTGCTAGTTGATGAGTCTAGAGATGTTTCTTGGAAAGAACAAATGGCTGTGGTCTTGAGATATGTAGATAAATGTGGAATTGTGAAAGAGAGATTTGTTGGACTTATTCATGTGAGTGAAACAACTTCAGCCCATCTCAAGTCTTCTATTGATGCACTATTTGCTGAACTTAACTTAAGTTTAAAGCAAGTTAGAGGCCAAGGATATGATGGTGCTAGCAATATGAGAGGTGAGTTCAATGGCTTGCAATCATTGATCATGAGAGAAAATAGTTCAGCTTATTATGTTCATTGTTTTGCTCACCAACTCCAATTAGTCCTTGTGGCTATTGTGAGAAAGCATAAAGGAGTTAGTGATTTTTTTACCAAGGTTTCCATGTTACTAAATGTTGTTGGTGGATCATCTAAGAGAAGGGAAATGATTAGAGATATTAACCTTAAAGAAATGAGTAAGGCACTTGGGTGTGGGCAACTTCAAACTAGGACATGGTTAAATCAAGAGCAAAGTATTCAAAGACCTGGAGATACTCGTTGGAGTTCTCATTATAAATCTCTCAAGAGTTTAGTTGACATGTTTTCTACAATAGTCAAGTTACTAGAAATTGTGGAAAATGATAAAAAGGAATGGAAAATTAGAGATCAAGCATCAAATCTTCTAGAGTATTTCCAGTCTTTTGACTTCGTCTTCTATTTGCATCTCATGTCAACTATATTAGGAATCACAAATACCTTATCATTAGCACTGCAGCGGAAGGATTAGGACATAGTGAATGCTATTAAATGTGTGAGAGCCACTAGACACCAATTGGATGAGCTTAGAAGAGAAAAGTGGGAAAAACTATTAGTTGACGTGTATGGATTTTGTGAGAAGAATGACATTTCTAAATTGGAAATGGAAGATGAATATATTGATCCAAGGAAGAGGAGGCACAAATCTGGAATTACAAACAAGCATTACTATCAAGTAGATTGTTTCAATGATATTATTGATTGGCTACTTCAAGAGCTTGACAGCCGCTTCAACGAGACAAGCTCTCAATTGCTTGTATGCTCGGCCTCTTTTAGTCCAAGAGACTCATTTTGTGATTTTAATGTGGACAATTTATTGAGCCTAGCAAAGCTTTATCCACATGATTTTGATTTTGGGGATTTGAGGGACCTTAGTAGCCAACTTGGCCTCTACATATTTGATGTGAGAGATGATGATAGGTTCTCCAACATACAAACTGTTGCCGAGCTTTCTCAGAAAATGGTGGAGACTAGAAAACATGATAGTTATCCACTGGTTTATTGACTTCTGAAGCTTGTACTAGTACTGTCAGTTGCTACTGCTACAGTTGAGAGGATTTTCTCAAGCATGAAGATTGTGAAAACGAATTTGCGCAACCGCATCGGTGATCAATTTATGAGCGATTGTCTTATTTGCTACGTGGAGAAAGAAGAAATGATGAAAATCACGAATGAGTCCGTGATTCGTCGCTTCGTGAAAATGCAAGAACGCAGATTTGATGACAATTAAAGGTAACATAATGTATTTTTCCTATCTTAATAGTTTTGACCATGCTAATAGTATTTATATTGCTATTTTTTTGTTACTTCTTTATAGTCGCACCCCCCTCTGTTACGCTCTAGCTTCGCCACTGCTACAGGTTGTTCATGTCATATCTGTGGTTAATGTGTCTCGCTGTAAAATAGCACTCCTATATAGGATCAGTTAGTTATATATCAGAATCTTTGCTGATCCTAATGCTATGGATTTTCTTTTGTCTCGCAAACAAACCTACTGGATCGATCGCTAAGCTCTGACGAGGAGTTCATTGTTCAAGAAGCTAATTTTACTAGCCCTCTTCGTTTCGCTGAAATTTAGCTTATGGCAATATTTATGCTGATTTATTCGTCGAAGCAGTGCCGCCGTGGACGGTTCTTTCTTTGAAACTTGCCATTGATGGTTGTACTACCTCTAGAACATGAACATGGTTCACCTACTACAAACTGCTGCCCTGCGCACTGTAGCCCTATGTGGTATCGGACGTACCACGGCCCCGGCCCTGCCGCGCATTATTCGCGTCCTACACAAGTCACAAGTGAGCGCAGCTCTCGAGGATCGAGATGCTCCATGATGACGCGTAACAATAACCTCTTTGTTACCGTGTGGTGTGTGTCCTTTTAACCATTGTAAAAAAGAAAAGACAGGAAGCAAGCAGTAGTAGTGACTCCTCGCTAGCTTTCTTCACGGTTTCTTGCAAGTTCCTACTGCAGGCGGGGGCACGGTTCCTGCGTTTCTCTCGCCAAAAAGGAGCAGGAGCATTGGATTCTTGCAACCGGCGCACGCAATGTTCACCGTGCTACTGCTGGCCACACGACGCAGAAAAGAGCGAGACGGATGCCGGCAGGCGGCCGGTGCCGGCGACGGCGAGGAGAGGAGGGAGGACGGAGGGTTGCGACTGCGAACCGTCGTACCTGGGCAGGGAGCAGCCGCGCGGCTGCCAGCGCCAGCTCTGGTACGCCTTGTCGGGGCGGCCGTGCGCTTGGCACGTCAGCTGCGGCTGGATGTAGGGGCACTCCCACTCCTGGTACAACGGGCGGGCGTCGTCGTCGCGCACCCACTCGCCCTGGGCGACGTCGCAGCCCGCCGGCGCCGCGCCCACCGCGAACGGCAGCGGCCCTGCCCCCTCCTCGCTCTGCACGCACGGTCATAAACACAGGCAATGCATGGCATAGCGCCCGTCAGAGCAGAGACCAAGAGGACACACGCCTCTGGCGCACGCAGCTAGCCACGCGCGCGCGCGGACGTACCTGGCCGGCGGCGCGGAGGAACGGCGCGGCGGCGGCGACGAGCGCCAGCACGGCGAGGACCTTCATGGCTGATGATGGCTGCACGGCGCACCCGTACGTCCGCGCGCGACGGCAACCACGACCGTCCCCGGCGTGTCACGCAGCTAACTTCCGCGGCCTAGAGCGACGCGGCGGGGCGCATTGGGATCTGGGGCGCGCGGCGGCTGGCGAGGCGAGCTATCCGCTACTGGCCGGCCGAGCGCGCAGCAGATATAACGCGGGGCAGGGGTAGCCCGGGTAGGGGTCCAGCTCGTCCCTCGACCGACCGGGGTCCGCTCCCGCTCTCACTGTAACAACCGCGCGCGTCGTGGGCAGGACGACACCGGCAAGCTTTCGTCAATGGAGTTTTTATTGGCGAAATCCAGGCGGCGGCTGGTACCGCACGGCCGGTGAGATTTGCCTTTACCACCGGGCGGGTTAGGTGAGGTGGAGGGGGGCGGGGGCCGCTGCTCCCTGCTCCTCAGATTCTTGCGGTTGGGTTAGGAGGATCTCCCCCATCCGACGGAATTCCGGCAGATTGGCGCGCGGCAGGTTGGGTTAGATGAACTCGATCGCGCGGAAATTCGTGTGCTTCGGTTGGGGTTTGGTTGCCGAAATTATACCAAATTATATTACTCGGACGGACTGTTTCGCGGTGCAGGAGGACATATCTGGGTCAAATCAAATAAATTTAAATCCCGACGAACTTTTGTGTGCTCTCGTTGTTCTGATATGGAATTCGTTTCGAAGAAAGGCCGGTTTAGTCCAAAAAATTTCACCCCAAATTATCACATCAAATCTTATGGCACATGCATGGAGTATTAAATATAGACGAAAAAAACTAATTACACAGTTTGGTTAGAAATCGCGAGACGAATGTTTTAAGACTAATTAGTCCATAATAAATTCGTCTCGCAGTTTCTAGACGAGCTATATAATTAGTTTTTTTATTAATTTAATTTAGAACTAAAAATTGCGCCACCACACAACCAGCACGCAAATTAGGTTCATTTTGTGAAAAGGAAATGGTGAAGGAGATGTATATGGAGTAAAAACACCTTTTAACAGTTCTCCTAAATTAATCACTTCCTATATAAGTGAATATGAGCATCTCCAAAAGCCTATCATCGTCGTGAGAGTCATTTGCATAAAAATCGGTTTCTATGTCTTTTCATTATGCAACAACTTTTCTATATCTTGTTGGCATTTTAAAGAGTCGGTATCATTTTCTATCTTTAGATAGCGAGAAATTAGAAATAAAATATGAATATATTTAGATAACCAATTAAAAAAGTTGTTGAAGATTTTTTTTTTCCACCCAAATCTCTATTCTGGCCATTATATACAATGCCCTCTCGCACAAGATGTGTTGTAGCCACACATCCCTCCGATGTTAATGCCAAGTGTCGCCTAGACCCACACCTAGACACGAGCATTTGTGAGCCAAGTCCACTAGGCTTTGTTTTCCTTTTATCTACCCACAGTTCGTCTTATATCGTGTACAATAAGAGTAAAACTATCCCATCAAAAGGGTCGATGGATGATTAGAAAGAAGACCATTACTTACATGCCATGTTTAAAATTTAGATATTAAGATATTGGGGAGTTGCTTGTGGAGAGAAAGATTTAGGAGGATAAATGTTCGCATTGGCACTTGTATACATCTATATCTATATATCTAATATTAAAGAACAAAAACTCTTGCTCTAAATTTTGGTCCATTATACTCTTATTCTTTTTCATGTGTTCCTCCCCACTCTGGAAAGTAAGAGCTTCTTCATCAAACTAAGAAAACTCAATCCCTTTTCTAATCCTCTTTCCATGAATGTTATTTTCAATTGAGAAAAAGATTTTTTTTTATTTTTAACCTTTTTCTAAAACAAATTCCAAATATAACACCGTTGATTTTTTATTTTCAAATCTAACACTTTTGGCCGCACCAAATTTCGTGGCGCGGCCAAAATACGCTGCCGCATCGCATGCATCGGCGTGGCACGATCTGCCACGTCGGACAGTGATTTCCACGTGGAAATCCTTGGCGCGCCACTGCCGATTGGCGCGGCAGCACTGTAGCACCGCGAGCATCCAGACTGGCGCGGCATGACACAACCTTATAAAAATTGTATCTTTTTCATACGATCTCGGATGAAGATGATCTTTATATGAAAATTATAGATCTCGACGAGATCTACAACTTTATAGTTTTGAGTTTTTTCATTTAAGGTCGTTAAAATGCTCAAAAAAATTAAACAAAGTTTCAGCAGTATATTAGTCGCGTACAAGCGCTTATCGTCTTGAAAAAATCATATCATTATTACATGGTGTCAGATGGAGATACTTTCTATATGAAAGTTGTAGCCCTAGATGTGATCTACAAATTTGTAGTTTTGAGTTTTTGCATTTAAGATCATTAAGATGCTCAAGAAAAATAATATAAAGTTCCAGCATCATATTAATCGCGTACATGCATTTGCCGTTTTGGAAAAATCATATCTTTCTTATATGGTGTCAAATGGAGATATCTTCTATATGAAAGTTATAGCTCTCGGTGGGATCTATAAATTTATAGTTTTAGATTTTTGCATTTGAGATCATTAAGATGCTTAAAAAATAATAATATAAAGTTTCAGTATCGTATTAATCCCGTACAAGCCCTTGCCGTCTTGAAAAAATAGTATCTTTCTTATATGGCGTTAAATTGAGATACTTTTTATATGAAAGTTATAACTCGCATGAACTTCACCTTTGTCTTCTTCCATGGTGGATGTCTATTTGGTAGGTGCGGTGCGACAGTGAGAGGCCACAACGGTGGAGAGGGGGTGAGGTGGGGGGTGTGAGTGTGAGTGTGGGTGTGGTGGCTTGCAGTGGTGGAAATAGACAACATCTACAGGAGAAAAGAGAGAAGGACAAGAGCCAAGTGTTAAGAGAGATTAAAGCCTAAAGAGGAGTGATTTTCTCAATCTTCTGCAGCACATCTCTCTTAAAACCTCAAAACTTGTTTTCTCAATTGTCTATAGCAAATTTTAAAGAAAAGGGGACACAGAGGGTTTGGTGTAGGCAGTGCATGATGAATTAGATATTAGATATTAGAGTTCTAATTGGTTTATTGTCCCATCCGTGATCTAAACTCATAAGTTATGCTCATACGAGTTATAATATCGGACATCCAACCATAATACAGGGTCTGGTTCCAGATATAGTAGAAGATGTTACGCAAGATGTGTAATTCTATTGTAACCTACTGCCATATTAGCTAGTATACATATGAAAATAATAATAATTTGGGCCTCGTGGACATGCTACCAAATCTGGAGTATTCAATCCGTTTCAAAACATTTTCTCCCCGATGAAACACTAGGACACACGTACAGGAGTCGTGGTATGGACCTAACTCAGCGGTGCAGTTGAAGGTAATGCAGCACGTTGCTTCATTTAAACGAAAACTTTTAGGTGAGCGTCTCCTGGTCGTCAACTTCAGGCTTTTGGCTTGCTCACACACCATACCATTTGGTGTACCTAAAATTCTGCGTTATCCGGTGAGACACAACCGTGGATGGACGTTGCTAGAGTGACAAACCAACACGACGAGCACGGGACGGAATGCTTACTGAATATTCCTGCCCAGACGAGCAACACGAATGAAAAGCTGAAAGCAACACGATCGACCGAGTAAAGCAAGAACTTGTACGAGAAAAAAAGGCACGATTTTTTCCGTGTGTCTTGCAAGCAAAGTTTATATATATATATACACACACGTACTATTCTGTAGCTGGCCACAGAATAAGTTATTCTGTGGCCACTTTGAGTTACGATAATTACTATACTAATTTACGAGATTACGGTAACTCTCTCATAAGTGATTTACTATAGTATTATGGTAAGTATTATCTTGAATTCTAGTAACCATGTATCGTAAATGTGTATTGTCATTATCATAAATTGGTATAAACATTATCGTAAATCAAGGTGGCCACAGAATAAGTTATTCTGTGACCAGCTGTAGAATAGCCTTACCGTGTGTGTATATATATATGTGACACAAAAAGAGGGTTTAAAAGGTACGGCACCGGGGCAGTTGGCCAATGAATAGCGTTATTATGTTTTGCGTTTGGTGAGGGTTTTTGTGAAGCCTGACAGCACAACAGACCCTAAACAAGCAAGCGGCGAGAGCGGCCGAGAAAAGCAACGAGCAACGAGCAACGTGCGCTGCGTTCAGTGCTTTAGTTGTTGCCCGCTCCACACTCCATAGTGATTAGCACAAACGATTAAGCCAAGCTTCACTAAGCATCACATGCTTCGTTAGAAAATATAATAAAAAGGTAGAAAAGGAACGGAACCGACGATTTCATGAAATCGCCGTCGCATTAGGCGAAAGAAACCTCACGCAGTCATGTTTGAGTCCTTCCATTACGCGAAATCTTTATCGCTGTCGCATTACTGAATAACTCTGAACGTTTGTTGTCTGCAGGCCAGATCGCGGCCACACGAGCATCGCATTGGCGATCCGGCTCGTCGCTCTCGCATTTCCCGTGGCGGCTGCGTGCAGGCGTGCGTCGACGCCGATGCGCATAGCGACCGTGCCTCCTAACCGACCCGGCCACTCCACTCTGCGCAGTTGAAGAGGCACCACTAGATAGTGGCGACCTAACCAAACCAGGCGGCCCATTAATTAAAATTTAAACAACACAGCTGCGCGCCCGCCCGCCGCGCGGTCTCCGGCGAGTGCCGGCCGTTGCTGTGTCGCCGAGACGCCGACGGGCGACGGCCGGCGGGTCCGGCTCCGATCGGCCCCAGCGAGTATATATGTATATTGAAGCACCCTTTTGACGATCGTGCGCACGCACTGCTTCTAGGTCTACTGTCTACGGAGTACTAGCAGCGGTAGGTCTTGAAGGGAGGACGCCTGCGCGTGGGCCCGAGGCATCGCGGGATTTAACTGGTCTGGGCACGACAATGCTGTCGCTGGGCCCGCGCCAGCTCGGCCTTTGCCTCCAGCCGCAGCGTGAAATGAACGGTGGGTAGTGGGCAAGTACTAGCAGATGAGATCGACCGACCACCCCCGGAAGGCTAGAACCGCCCTCTTGGTGGCCAGCCCTTTCCAATTTTTTTTCTCCCTCTCCCTCCCTCTTGGTGGCCAGCATGAAAATGTCAAATCTCGGTTGTTTAGACTAGACCGGAAGACAGTGTGTGTGAGGGTGAGAGAAAGAGGCGCACGCACCAAATAAAGGTGGCGGGCGGGGCGAGCCCGCGCTAATGCTTCCGATGCAATCAATCGGCAATCATGCGATCGAGCACCTGCAGGTTAAGCTACCAGACCAGCTGCTGCTAGCATTGCCCTGCGTGCGCTAGCGATCTGCGTGCGACTCCTCGATGCTGCAGGCAACGGCCGGCCGGACGACGAGGCGAGCACGCACACGGCTTGGTGGCCAGCGCCCCGCGCCCGGCAGGCCGTCGTGCAGCACGCACGCACGCGTGCGCGTCCGGCAACAGCGTCTGCTGGCGTTATAAAAGCTGCCCGCAGACGAGGGGGGTCGGAGGGGCCTCGCGGTCACGCGGTGTATGGATCAATGCCTTGCCCTTCAGAACATGACATCAGCTAGTTTTTTTTAAGAAATAGTTAAACCTTTGGATGTTTCGTCGCTCCTTTTTTTTCCCCCTACAGGACGTCTGCTCGTGCTCAGTACTACTAGGACGGCCGAGTACTGTAGCGCAGGGCCACCGTTGCTGTGCTGGTTGGAAATGTGTCGTGAAGGACGGGAGGGTTGGTGCCGTGTACGCGTCACGGGCAAAAAAAGGCTATGACTGAGGTCCTAACCCTGACAACGAAACAGAGGTTAGGGATGCTGTCTATTATTGAACTACTCCTAGCTAAAGTACAGGAGCAGTTAACTGCGTCGGCATGCAGCAAAGTCAAACACAACCAGGAGCATGCAGTATCTGTATCTTTAGGCCTCGTTCACTTTGAAAAAAATGAATCCGATAAATAGTATCACTTTCGTTTTATTTGGCAAATATTGTCCAATCGTGGATCAACTAGGCTCAAAAGATTCATCTCGTGATTTCCAACTAAACTGTGTAATTATTTATTTTTTTTACCTACATTTAATACTCCATGCAATCGGCTAAAAATTGATGTGGTGAAGAGAGTGTGAAAAAACTTGAAATTTGAATGGCATCTAAACAAGGCGCTAGTTACGCTTCCATTCCAGAACCTAGTTCCTCTTCTGCTCTGCGGACACCAGCAGACCCGGTTGTTGGATCGAATATTACAACTGGCCAGTGACCAGCGCCGTAGCGTCAACGTCCCAGGTGGTATCGTGATCAACGAAATGTTACTACTATCTCCTGAGCGCTGGCTCACGACGGTAAGAACCTTTTTTTTTCTTCGAAAGACCCGTTATCGGCTTTCATTGATAAGAGGAGAGCAACTAATTACAAGTGTTTTGGCGCAAGAGGCGCCCACCTTTTTGTATGGCTTCACCAAAAATAGTGATGCCACACCACCCCTAAGCTTTATATAGTCAGCTTACATAAGTATTATAGCAGTCATTCTTTGACAAGTAATTCATCTAAATCATATGGCCGGCAGTCGCACTGCCCTGCTGCTGCGCCGTCGACGGGATTATAATCTCTACGCCACTGTTACCTGCACGTATCCACATCCTCGCTTCATCTTGGATCGCCCAGAATAGTTGTTGTGGTGACCTGCTAGTTCTACCGAAAACTCGATTGTTTCTTTCTTTCCAGATATCCCAAACGGTCAGCATGGTGACTGAACGGACGCCCTCTCTCTTGGCTCCCTGGCCACTGTTTCCCATGTCAATGAACCACTGACCGAAATCCACCGTTTGGCTCCAGTTAGCCGGCTTCAACGCTGGTGCCGAGATCCATGAGCCAACCTTTTCCCAAATTATTCTTGAGAAGCAACACTCTTGGAGCAGGTGGTACATCGTTTCAAGATTTCTAATACATAACGGGCAGAAGTAATCATTTGGCTGTTATAAACTGTGGATCGACTAGGGTAGATCTAGACGGATGAATACTTAGACCAGTGAAGCACATGCACATTTAGACCTAGAATACTACACCGAGAGGGAGATAGGGTAGAGAGGGGCTGGTGATGAACCTGAGCCTTCAGATGAAGTCGCAGTTGTGCTGGCCATCGCTGGTTCGGTGATGGAGGCAAGACACACGGGCAAACGGGTGGAGTAGAGGTTCTTCGCGGACGGACGTCGATGCGGTCTTGTCGGTCGGGCATAGCAAATGATTTACGGCGAGGATCGGGAGCTTCCGTCATTGGGTCAAGCGCGCCCTCTTAGATCGGTCTAGGGTTTGTCGGTGGGTTTGCGACTCACGGCGAACCTCGTGCTTTGAGCCGCCGGCCCCCACCTCTTTATATAGCGCAGTGCGACGGGGGCCCACCAACCATGTAGGGTTGGGCGCCCCCGATCAGGGCGCGTGACCAAGGCCCAATAGGCCGTTGGGCTTATTGGTTAGGAGATCAATCTAACATTCTCCCCCTTGATCTCACTATTACTTTTATCTTTAAACTTTAAACTTCAATCCTTTTATCCTTACTCATTTCTTCACAGATGATGCATAGAGCATGTCTCATCGTCACGGTCAATCGCCGATAGATTTAACAGCTACAATATACGTCTCTGATCTGAAATAGTTACTTTAACTTTTGGGCCCTTTATAGTCCAGGAATCATAGGCTTTTCCTTAAACCCATACCGGCTACATGTTCTCTGAACACGTTGGGTGGTAAGCCTTTTGTAAGCGGATCCACGAGCATCTTTTCGGTACTTATATGCTCAAGACTTATCATTTGATCCCGAACTTTATCCTTCACAACATAATACTTTATGTCAATGTGTTTGGCAAAGACCACTTGACCTATTGTTGTGAGCATCTTTGCTTCTTTGGATTATTATCGCAGATAACTTCATGGTTTATTGATGTCGCCAACCACCTTCAAACCGGGTATGAACTTCTTTAGCCGTTCACACCTGCCCCATTGCCTCATAACACGCTACAAACTCGGCATACATTGTGGGCGATGTAGTGACGGTTTGCTTTGAGCTTTTCCATGAAATAGCTCCCCTGCGAGAGTGAACACATATCCGACGTGGATTTTCTATTATCTCCCGCATAAATTAGAATCTGAATATCTCACTATATGGAGTGAATCGGATCTTCTATATGTCATCATGAGGCCTTTCGTTCCTTGCAAATAACGCAAAGACTTTCTTTACCAATTTCCAGATGTTCTATTCCGAGATTGCTCCGGAATCGCCAAGTAACCCGGTAACAAATGCCAAGTCGTAGGCTGGCGTACACACTTGAGCATATTGCAAGCTTCCGACAATTTGAAGCATATGGAACCACTTTCATTTGATCGATCTCATATTGGTTCTGGGGCATTGAAAATCCCCATATCTCATCATATTGACTATAGGAGCGGTGAGGGACTACACTTGTGCATACTTGAATTTCTTTAAGACTTTTTCTATGTATGCCTTTTGTGACAGTCCTAATACCCTTTACTTCTATCTCGGTGAATCTCGATCCCTAGAACGAACGAAGCTTCACCAAGATCTTTCATATCAAATTTTGAGGACAAAAACTTCTTTGTCTCCAGTAGTAGACTGACATCACTACTAGCAAGTAAGATATCATCCACATACAGGACAAGGAAGATAAACTTTCCATTCTTAAACTTTGCGTAGACACAATTGTCCTCAACATTATCTTTAAACCCAAAATTCTTTATTGTCTGATCAAACTTCAAGTACCACTGTCTTGAAGCTTGTTTTAATCCATAAATAGATTTCTTTAGGCGGCATCCCAAACGTTCTTTTCCCTCCATGACAAAACCTTTTGGTTGTGCCATGTAAACATTTTCCTCTAAGTCTCCGTTGAGAAATGCCGTCTTTACATCCATCTGATGTAATTCCAAATCGTAATGTGCCACTAATGCCATTATGATTCTGAAGGAATCCTTACACGAGACTGGAGAAAAAATCTCATTGTAATCAATCCCTTCTCTTTGTGTAAAGCCTTTTGCCACAAGTCGGGCTTTATATCTTTCTATGTTCCCTTGAGAGTCAAGTTTTGTTTTGTAGACCCATTTACAGCCTACTGTTTTGGCTCCTTTAGAAATTATCTCCAAATCCCAAACTTTATTTGCATTCATTGATCTCATCTCATCTTCCATGGCCTCAAGCCACTTTGATGAATGATCACTTTTCATGGCTTCTTCAAATGAGGTGGGATCGTCCTCCATTTGAAATTCTTCAGTGTTGTACACTTCATAATCAGCAGGAATAGCTGATTTTCTAACTCTTTGAGACCTTCTAGGGCCTCCTCAATTGGCACATTTTACTGCTTGAGGTGTTGTTGCTCCCCTCATGTGTGGCAATAGGTTCTATAGGATCCCGAGGCACGGTGTTCCTCATCATCATTCATTGTTGCCACAGCGGGATAACAACAGGTGTTGGCACCACAGTGTCTTGTACTGTTGGTGCAGCAACAGCAGGTAGTGAGAAAAATGGCTCATGAATGATCGGAGTGGGTGCATACACCCGCTTCTCTTCAAAGTCAATTTCTCGAGCTACCATGCTCCCCTAATCATTTCATCCTCTAGGAAGACAGTGTCTCGTTTCCACAAACTTTGTATGTCTCATAGGACAAGAGAAACGAAAACCTTTTGACTTTTTCTCGGTAGCCAATGAAATGGCAACTCACTGCTTTTAGAATCTAGCTTCCCAATGTTTGGGTTAAAAACTTTAGCCTCAAAGAGGCTCCCCACACACGCAAGTGGTTAAGTGAGGGTACTCTTCCTATCCACAACTCATACGGTGTTTTGGGCACCGACTTACTTGGTACTCTATTGAGAATATGAATGGCGGTTTTAACGCCTCCATCCACGACTCTCATCGGTAAAGTGGAGTAACTTATCATACTACGCACCATATCCATCGAGGTGCAGTTCGCCTTTCAGCTACTCCATTCTGCTGAGAGGTTCGCCTTAGGTGTTGAATCTTCGGGCGACTATACCATTCTCCTGTAAGAACCTTGCGAAAGGTCCGTGAACTTGTCCATATGGGGTATGCCGACCGTAGTACTCTCCTCCACGGTCGGACGACTGACTATCTTAATCTTTAAATCATACCGATTTTCAACTTCGCTTTAAATATTTTGAATTTATCCAACGCTTCGTTCTTTTTTTTTAATTGGATAAATATAGCCAAACCGAGAGTAATCGTCATGAATGTTATGAATGAATCATAACCATCCACACTTTTCATAGGAAAAGGACCACATATATCTGTGTGAATAATCTGTAGAATTCTCCGCCGTTTGGCATCTTTCTTAATTTTCTTTACATACTTTCCTTTTATGCAATCTCTACATTGTTCTAACTCTGAGAGCTCTAATGAAGGAAGAATATTATTCTTAACTAGTCTTTCTATTCTCCCCTCGAAATATGGCCTAAACGATGATTGCCATAATTTCGACAACGCATCGTGAGCTCTCTTTCGTTTTCTTTCCATTGTTCGATGAGGATACATTTTCATTCACATCACATACTGAATTCACATTTTCATGAAGTGATAACAAATAAAGCTCGTCTTGTCGGAAGGCAAGACCAACACATTTATTATTAAACAATATCTGACATTTGCCATTTCCAAAATGGCAATCATAACCATCATGGTCCAACTTTGATACACTAATCAGGTTTCTTTGCAAAGAAGGTACATAAAGAACATCTCTAAGAAAAAGTATAAAGCCATCTGGAAGCTCTAGAGGAAGATCTCCAACGGCCTCAACCTCTGCTTGTACTCCATTTGCGACTTTAATGAAACTTTCGCTTCTTTGCAAAGTTCTCATCGAACGGAATCCTCTGTAATGATAGCAACATAAATAGTTGCACCTGAATCAATCCACCAAGTAGATTTTGAAAACTTTACATACAAGGATTCATTTACAAACGTAATAATGTTCTCACCTTTATTCTTCATTATCATCTTTAGGAAATCGGGACAGTTCTTTTTATAATGTCCCGTCTTCTTGCAGTGGAGACACTGATCTTTAGCCACTGGGAATTGCTGGTTCTGAGACTGTTGCATAGGACCTTTTCCAGATGACTTGGAGGAAGAGTCATTATAATAGTTCTTTTCTTATCTTTTAGGTAGTTGATGTAACCACCTTGTGAAACTTTTATTCTTTCCTCCTCCCGCACACACATGGCTATGAGCTTTTCTAAATCCCATTTTTCAGTCAGTATGTTGTAATTAACAACAAATGTGTCAAATTCTTTGGGCAAAGAAGCAAAATCAAATGAATAAGAAACTCATCCTTGAGTGCCAAATCCATTGGTTTGAGCTTAGATGCCGATTGCCCATTCTCAAGATAGTGCTCTCTAATGCCACCGCCGCCACCGTAGTACCTTTTTCAGAACCAAATGCTTGATCACCGGGTTGCATATGTCTTTGAAGAGCTAGTGAACTGACTCTTTATTCTATCTAGGTACTCTGACTGTGTCATCACACGATCTGAATTGAGCCCACAATAGCGAGCTCAATCGTATTTTTTATCAACGCCAAACACTTCTTGTTGGCGGTGACCCATTTCCTATGCTCAAGGTCATAGGACATCTTTACGAGGAGCAAAATCCCGCTCTCTATTCTCGCCATGCAAACATCGGTCTCATCAGCCTCCCTCACCGTGCCACAGTGTTCTCCAGGCACGGTGTGTGACAACTCTTCCCACCACCTCAAATGAGGATGAAGGCCAGTGTCTATCTTTTTTCTTCCACTCATTATAGTTATCACCTTTTAGAGTGGGGATCTCTTTGATACAACTCATTAAGTTGTATCCTCCTCAAAACACAATTCAAATAGTGTGAGAACAGAATAACAACAATAATTGCATGCCTTAGTTTAACGTTGGTCAAAATTAAAACATACAATTGTTTTATACATTAAATCTACATCATTTGTTGCGTAAAATAGAAATAATGCATAATCATTAAAATTATAATATTGCTATTAACAACGTTGGTCAGAAAATAACAATATCATAATCATCTCATATTTATCTCTTGGCTCTTAAAATCAAATTCTCCCGTTGGTTCGAATTTAATTAAAAGTCCATAATTACTTTAAATACGCAGCGGAAAATTTAAATATGCCCATAATTATTTTTCCAGAAACTCTTAAATATTGCACTGTTCTCTGAACAAAATTGTCGTTGGACAAAAATTGCACAAAGATTTGCATCAACTTCCAATTGAAATTCATCAAAAATATATATTTCTGGAAAAATAAAAGAAAAACTTTGACCTATTTCTATTCATTAGGCCATTTCGCCCAAATGAAAGACATCGCTGCCCACGGCTCGCTTCATCACTTCACATGGCAACAAGATTTCGCGCCAGTGCCGCAACTGGGGCTGGGCCGGAATTCACCTCGCGCCCTTTCCCTTTGAGTTGCGGCGGCTGCTGCCGCCCGCTCGTGGTCGTCCGTCTCGGTCGAGCGGTGGAGCGCCTGACTCGGGGCATCAAAACCCCGGCGGCCGCCTCTCCCCGAAAACCCTAGACCATTTCTCTTTCTCTCTCTCTCCCACGGCGACGGTAGCGAAGACGAAGGGAGCGCGCAACACCTCGTCACCGGAGAAGAAGTGAGGACGACACGCGGCCCAAGCCCTCGCCGGTGCGCAAGGCGCCCATGGCAGCCCATGGCGAGCGCTTTGCCGTCAGCGGCTTTGGACCATTGTCTGAAACCACGGCCGAAGCCGGGCCTCATCCGCTTCGCCAACCATGGCGGCGGTGATCACCGCCAAGACGGGTGGTGGCTTTCATGCAGCGGCGGCGGTGTCGGAAGGACCGGTAGGTTCCCTCTTCATCTTTTCCTTCCCAAAACCCAATCTAGGGTTAGGGTTTCATTTCTAGGGTTAGGGTTCTTTCTGATCCGATCCGAGATCGGGATCCTTTCCGGTTTCTTTGATTCGGATTTTGCACGATTTCCCAATTAGGGTTAGGGTTAGGTTTGGGGATGAAACTGTTTTCTTCTTCCCCCCGATTTGAAATCGGTTCTTTTCCCTTCTCAGTCAATCACCGAGCAGGTTAGGATGTCGAGACCATGTCTCAAACAGTTCTCACTTTTCCCGTACCCGATTGAGGATTAGGGTTCGATTTCTTTCTTTCCCCGATCCAGATCTACCGCTAGAAAAAGGCTCTGGTACCATTGTTATAAACTGTGGATCGACTAGGGTAGATTAGACGGATGAATACTTAGACCAGTGAAGCACATGCACATTTAGACCTAGAATACTACACCGAGAGGGAGATAGGGTAGAGAGGGGCTGGTGATGAACCTGAGCCTTCAGATGAAGTCGCGATTGTCTTTGGCCATCATTGGTTCGGTGATGGAGGCAAGACACGGGCAGCGACGGTGGAGTAGAGGTTGCGCGACGTCGATGCAAAGGCGGTCGGGCGTAGCGATGGATTTACGGCGAGAGATCGGGAGCTTTCCGTCGGGTCACGCGCCCTCTTAGATCGGTCTAGGGTTTGTCGGTGGGTTTGCGACTCACGGCGAACCTCGTGCTTTGAGCCGCCGCCCCCACCTCTTTATATAAGCGCGGTCTGACGAGGCCCACCAACCATGTAGGGTTGGGCGCCCCCGATCAGGGCGTGTGACCAAGACCCAATAGGCCGTTGGGCTTATTGGTTAGGAGATCAATCTAACATTGGCCATCCCCTGATCTGCAATCGCGTTGCCGTCCAAACTCTATTCTGGAGCATCAACCAAGAGAAGAAGCGGCATTTCGGTGGTGTTTTTGTTGCCCATGTAATATCAGCTGTCATGGACTTAGTCGTTCCAATGAACTGCAACTGATATGCAGACTTTGCCATGTATTGGCCATCCGCAGTGTGGCGCCAAATTTTTCTGTCATCCTCTGATGGTCTCAACTCAATGCCCTGTAGTCTTTCCCATAAGGCCACAAATTCTGTTATTATGTTCACAGTCATGCTATGATCCACATCTCGAACCCATTTGTGGTCAGTAATGGCATCCTTCACCGACCTATTATTTCTTTTGCTGTGTTTGAATAAGGCAGGGAAGAGTGTTGCAGGCGCCTCTCCTAGAAACCAGCGGGAGGTCCAGAAGATAGCCTTCTCACCGTTTCCAATTGTCACACTAGTTGCCGCATTGAAGAGAGCTATATCCTGCTTGTCCACTGGCAGCTCCAAGCCTCTCCACGATCTGCCTCTTTCATCCCAATAAAACCAAAGCCAGCGCAATCTTAAAGCTCTACTGAATCTTTCCAGTTCGATGATACCTGCACCACCGTTTGGAGTTGGCATACAGACCTTGGTCCACGCTATCTTGCAATTTTCCCCAGTCAACTCTTTGTCACCTGCCCAGAGGAACCTTCTTCGCAGCTTGTCAAGCTCCTTCATAAATTTTTTTGAGGCTTTGACCACCGTTAGTAAATATACAGGGAGGGAGCTGAGGACTAAGCGGATCAGCTCCCTCCGTCCAGCCACATTCAGCAGGCGCCCTTGCCACCCTTCCACTTTGGCCTTAGCTCTGTCTTGGATGTATTGGATGTGAACCATCTTCAGCCTGCCAAGTGTGAGTGGACAGATTCAGGAAACATTGTTTGTGGAGAGGGGCAGATGAAAATAACAGAATTAATGCTAAAGCAGTATGGCCTCTTGTTACAAGATCAAAGGATGAAGGTGGCCTAGGTGTTCTAGATCTCAAAAGTCAAAATGAAGCACTCTTGTTGAAAAATCTTCACAAGTTCTTCAACAGGGCTGATATTCCATGGGTTCATCTTGTTTGGGAGAAGCATTATAAAAATGGAAGACTTCCAAATCACATTAAACGAGGCTCTTTTTGGTGGAGGAATATACTGAAGTTATTGGATAAATTCAAGGGTATGGCTTCAGTTTCAGTTGCAGATGGCTCCACCTGTCTACTTTGGGAGGACTGTTGGCAGGGGCAGCCTTTAAAGTTAGCCTTTCCTAAGCTCCATTCCTTTGTCAAGAAGCCTGCTATCTCCCTCAAGACTGCAATTTCAGTTGATTCACCTTCAGACCTTTTCCATCTTTCCCTGTCTGAGGAAGCCTTTGGGCAGTTTCAGCAGCTGGAAGGCCTCTTCCAAAATCTTCATTTGACCATGACAAATGCTGCTGATGTGTGGAGTTACATCTGGGGGAACTCTCTATTTTCAACAAAGAAAGCTTATTGCCAGTTGAGGGGATCAAAATGGTCACATCCTGTGTTCAAATGGTTGTGGAAATCTTCACGCCAACATAAGCATAAAGCTTTCTTCTGGTTGCTCTGTCAGGATAGGCTCAGCACTAGAAACATTATAAGAAGGAAAAAAATTCATCTGCCTTCTTATAATTGTGTGCTGTGTTCTCATAATCTGGAGGAGACAGTGAGCACCTTTTTATTTACTGTGATCTAGCTAGAGAATGCTGGGGCCTGATTGGTTTGACAGTTGGTGTCTACCCCAACCCATATAAGATCTTTGAAGACTTCAGAGTTCAGTTAAATGTGCCCTTCTTAATGGAAATTGTCATAATCATGTACTGGAGTATCTGGGCTGTGAGGAATGATGTGATCTTCAGAGGAATTCCTGCGAGTAGCCAAAGATGTTTGGCAATTTTCAAGCTTAATTTTGGCCTGCTTCTGTGGAGAGCCAAAAAGAAATACTTCCCCCTGATTGAATCATGGCTAGAGCAAACTGTGTAATCAGCCTGATTTTCTTTGTTACCTTTTTTTGTCTCCTGAACCTCCTCCTCCCTTTCTTTGCTCATGTTGTAGTCTGCTACTTTTTGTTTTGTTTTCTTTTTGTTTGGCTGTAACCCTCTTGGTTATTTTAATAAAATTTCAGTAGAGGCTCCTGAGCCTCTCCTGTTCTCCTCAAAAAAAAAAAAACTCTAGGACCAGGGAAATCTTGGAGCACAGAGTCCATGTCAATACCACCACATCTAATCATTGCCACGGTGCTCTTTTGCATATTGATTCTCATACCTGTAGCTTCACCAAAGGCACTCATGATCTCCATGATGCATGAAACGTCCTCCTTTCTTGGGTTAGTGAAAATCACCGCATCGTCCGCATACATGGAGATCCGTAGGCTCGCGTGTCTACCTTTCAGTTTTGACAGAGATCTTGCTGTGTTGCAACCTCGAAGATGTTGTTGAGTATATCAATGGCCAAGATGAAAAGGTATGGTGACAGTGGGTCACCTTGTCGGATTCCTCTCAAATGCTTGATTCTATCACCCGGGCATCCATTCAGCATGATGGAGGAGGAGGAGGTTCTGAAGATTGTTGCTAACCAGTCTAGCCATCTTGTTGGGAAACCTCTTCTGCCGAGTAACTCAAGAAGGTATTCCCATGATACTGAGTCGAAGGCTTTTGTTATGTCGAGTTTGATGAGGCAAACAGGCGTCTTTGTCCTGTGGTAGTGTCTTGCTAGTCCCTGGATGTACATGTAATTCTCTTGGATGCATCTCTTCTTGATAAATGCGCTCTGCACATTGGAAATCAGCTTATCGATATACACGGACAGCCTTATTGCCAGCACCTTCGTTAAACGCTTCGCAAATGAGTGGATCAGGCTAATTGGTCTGAAGTCCTTCGGCTCAGTTGCCACCTCAATCTTGGGGAGCAGCACTACCTCAGCACGGTTTAGGTGTTCCAATGCCCCATTGCGATGCATATGGAAGGCATTGAAGGCCACGAGGATGTCAATTTTGATTATGTCCCAACATTGCTTGTAGAAATCGTTGGTGAAGCCATCGGGGCCAGGGGCCTTCTCATTTGGTAGACCTTTCACAGCATGCTCGATTTCACTCTCTGTGAACGGTCTGTCCAATTCCAGACCCGGCAGCTGCTGCAATGGGTTCAGTTGAACGCCTGGCCAGTTGAAGGTTCTTTGCCTTTGTTCCTTCTTCCCGATCAGGTTTTCGAAATATTCCTGTAGGACCTTCTGTTTGCCATCGTTGTTCCAGGCCAAGGTGCCATCCTGTTTTTTGAGCGATGGAATGTATTGTCTTCGTTTCCTGGCGGACATCCTCAAGTGGAAAATTCTAGTGCATGCATCCCCAGACTTTATGTAGTTGATTCTAGATGCCTGCCTTCTTCTGCTTCTCTGTAGTGCCGCTAATTAAGCCCAGTATTCTGATCTTGAGGTCCTGTCTCAAGGAAATTTCCTCGCTTGAGAGGCTACGGTCTTCCTGAGCTATGTCCAGTCGCAATATAACCTCATTTGCAATATGTAGCTGTAGTCGTGCATTGCTGAACAGGGGCTTACTCCATGCGCGTAGAGCCCGTGCAATCTCGGCTAACTTCTTACTCAGAATGGTATGCGATGATCCCGTCTGCGGCTTATCCCATGCTGCCTGCACCACTTCTCTGAAGCCTTCGACTTTCAACCATTGATTCTCGAACTTGAAGCAGGCCTTTCTTGACATCCGGTCTTGACGGTTTAGTATGAGCGGGCAGTGATCTGAGGCGCCGGTCGCCAACGCACTTAGCGTGAAGTTTGGGAAAGACACTTCCCACTGCGCGGTGCAGAAGTGTCGGGGGGTGTCCGGGGTGTCTTAAGGCATCGATTAGTTAGTAGGTCACGCGGCCTACAACAAATCAGCTAGCAAATACCCGAACGACCGAGGCCCAGCTAAGCTAAGCAAACCAGGCCGGGGTCACCCACGCCCCCTTCCTCCTGCCTTAGCCGCACGGCGCTCGAAGGGCGCATGACCTCTCCCCCGTCATGACCCCTGGAAGGAACGGGGAGAGGTCGAGCCCAGCCAAGCGTGCCTGCTCTGACAGGAACAAGCACGCCGCACTGACCCCGCAAGGACCGAGGGGACAGCGGTCACCTCGATCCAGTCAGACGTCATCCCTGTGCCACGCTGCATAGACAAAGACAACACTGCACGGCGGTGACAACCGGTACGGAGCCCACTGTCCAAATACGGTCCGACAAGACGCAGGTACGATTACACCCACTACGGGATATGATCCACGATGAGGGCCTTGACTTAGAGGCTATTCAGACTGATGGGAGCCACGACCCCAACGATCGGGATCGAGGCCCCCAGCTATTCAAGCCAACAAGATGATCGACGACCTGGGGCGGCTACCAACTCCCGTACGACACCCAAAAAAATCAGGAGACGATGACGAAGACCACGGCGGATACCATGTCGCACAGGACAGCTGGCGCACCACCACCGTGCCTACAGTACCGCCACGGCCTGCACAATAGCACCACGCCACACCCTGCCGCGACATGGCCACAAGAACATGACGACAATCACGCCCGGACGTGTACCTCAAGACGGCGTAGCATGCAAGCCAAGTTAGCTAGGTCCTCCCTCAGGCTCACGACCCTTCGGTCGGGGTAACCTACTGCTTTGTATATGCCCTAGCCCCGAACTGTATATAAGGGCAGCCAGGGCGCCCTCTTCAGGGACATGATTCACATCCTCTATCATTTCATTCATTCTCCATAGTATTAGGGCTCCTGGAGCTTCTCTTCAGGCAGTCAATTTCCTAGCTCTAGCTCTCTATCCTCTTCCACCATTCTTGCACCTCCATTGTAAGAACTTCAGAGCATTCGAGCGAGGAACACGCACTCGATCATCTCTAAGACTGGACGTCTGGCCCCAGCCTGAACCAGTATAAATTCTCGTGTCTTTTGGATGCTACCATTATCTTTCTAGAGCAGCGCGGCAATCGTAAAAATTTACTAGTCCGGTTTACGAAACACCGACAAGAAGGCTCTGTCTAACCGCACCATGGCTTCTGTGGCTAATAAGCCGACTAATGCTGATTTGTTGTGAGAAAAATACTGTACTATAATTGATAAGCCAGATAAGTTCAAACGAAGAGGGCCCAGAACAAGAGAGCAGCAGAGAGAAGAGATGGGTGAGAGGTGACTGGTGAGGCTAAGGTTCCTAATTTTTCCTATGTTCTTCGTTACTTGGACTTCCTATGTTCTTCGTCACTTGGACTATGCTGGGCCTTGCCCGATGTTTTTGTCTTCCAGCCCACTCCGCAAGGCCTGTCACTTGGGCTGGCCAGCTCTCCAACATTCAGCCTATCAGACAATCTGATGCTGTTGCTCAAAAAAAAAGAAGACAAATCTGATGCTAGCGCGCTGAAATTACAGAGAAAACAGAGAAAAGGATTCATAGAATTACAGAGAAAGAGGAATCAGAGAATTACACTACATCATCAGGCACATATAAAAGATCACCTGGTGCAATTCCAACACTCATGTTCAAGTTCAATAAATGAATCGTATATCAACAATACCATGCCACGTGGAAGCTTTGCCAACAAAGTATAGACAGCCGGCCTCATATATATCAAATCAACTACTACAGCAGAGCTTCCATCTCCCGTGTACCGTGTGCCTTCTTCAGAATGTTGGACCTATATGATGTGTCAAGCTAACTATTCTCCAGCGTACCAATACCAGAGAGCCTCCCAGATGATATGCTATGCTCCCAGTCCCAACTTCACAGTGCAACTTGCACTCTGTAAAAAGGGAATACGGGACTGGGTGACCGATCGGCGTTATCGAATCCTGCAGATGATGCCCCAACCTTAAGCTCAGGGGAAAAAGAGCTTGGAGTAGAGCAGCTCGTTCCATGTGTCCTGGAGCCCTGGCAGGCACCAATGCGTGCAGTCCGCATAGCTCTTTGGGTTCGCGATCTGCTCCGGGGTTAGCGGGTTCCACTGCTTCTTGTAAATCTGAGTGTGCGCGTCCTTCCTGTATTCAGAGAGCTGGGTGATGTTCACAACCCCCACGGGGATCTTGGACGCGCCGAATACTTCCCCAATGACTCGCATCAGGCCCTTGCTTGTGCCTGGTCCCCAGTAAGACAAAGCCTTGATAGGAGTTGTCTGGTTGTAGCAGTTCCCGTCAGTATCATCACCCCAATCTTTGCTCCTATATTAACAAGAGAACAAACCCGTATTAATCGTAGCCATGCCATATATGTGTGGTTCTTCTGAAACTAGAATCATAGAAAGAGGTTGCTGCATTCACGCTAGCGGCTTACCTTGTATGAGTGGGTGACATAGTGACAAAAATACTCTTGAAGTTTTGGGGTTCATGTTGCTCTCAACCCATTTCAGCACAGCATTCAGTACCATTCCATAGGCATCCTCAGTTTCCATTTCTATGATATCCTTGTTTTTATCTTCAAAAGAGTTTTGCCTGAAACCAAACGGTGCTTGGATAAGAAATATGGGACTTCATGCCGACTACAGAAAATAGACATTATTTCTTCAAACTGTCAATTCCACGGCCTATTTTTCAACTATGAGGAAATTTCAGCTAGAAACAGATGGTGAAAAAACTTGGCATAGTAAAGGAAGACACTTACAAAATTTTCATCTTTTGTCCGGTCATCCACCAAAGGTAGGTATTGAATACTAATATGTCAGCCCCCTTCCAAAATTTGGCATGTTTCTCAATGGATGTTCCTCTTACAATTCGATCCACAACACGGTGCACAACAGCATCGTCAGAATTTGACTCAGCCAGAAAGGGAGCCCAGTAGAACTCAATGGTGGCATTATAGTCCTAGCAAACGTGAAACATTAATTTTTTCAGCATGGATGAAACTAAAGAAGGATGTACCTCAAAAGCTAGAAAAACAGATACTAAAGGCAAAGATGCAAATCAAATAGATTTTATTTCCTTCTACCAGTATATATATAAAACATTTATGAATCGGAGTCTTTTTCTGAGGCAAAATTTGCAAGGGAAGATACTCTACTGGACAAATGTATTGATGCATCAAGAATAAAAAGTTACTGTACAAGGGGAAAAAAAGGAAAAGAATGTACAAATGCCTGGGTAGAAAGTTTAGCAAAGATATATTTGGTGATCACAGCTGGTCCGTTGAACAGCGAAAAAAATGATGCACCAGATTCTGAGCAATGTGCCCATGCTTCACTCTGTTTCTAAGCTTTTCATTTGTCACACTAAAAGATACAAATGGAATACCTTTGCTTTGAAAACTGTAAGGGAATCAAATGTCTCCATTGACTTGGAGCTCTCAGGGATGCTTCGATGCAGGAGGCAAACCAATGATACATATTGCCCACGGTTCAGAGAATCTCCAACAAACAGCATTCGTTTACCCCGCAACATCTCTAGCATTAGAGTTGCATTGAAGCTGCAACAGAAGATATTTTCCAGTAAGATACCGTGCATCAAAAGATGATTAATTACTACAAAAACTGCACAGGACAGTTAAGAAGCAGATTGTATTCCATTGCAGCACTGATATAAGACATTGCTATGCACAGTTCCAAAAAGAAAATAAATACCACTATGATAAAAGAATGCCTTAAATTGTTCTACAAATATTTACTCGTGACTCCTAATAACTAATCGCTGGCAACAATGACCTCTATCTGCATCTAAGTCGAATGGGGTTTTCTTTTTCATAAATGTGACTTATATCTTCGCATCTAAAAATACCACTGTTAGTACTTAGAAGTATAGATATCTCAGTTAAAAATACCTTCATAAACAAAACGCATCACCTACAAATGTAATAGATTTAGACCTAGTATTGTAATCCAAGTAGACTTAGGGGTGTTTAAATCCAGGGGCTAAAGTTTAGGGGTGTCACATCGGATGTCATGTAAGGGTGTCACATCGAGTGTTCGGATAGTAATAATAAAACAAATTACACAAGTTCTCAATAATCCGCGAGACAAATTTATTAAACCTAATTAACCCGTCATTAGCGCATGTTTACTGTAGCACCACATTGCCAAATCATGGACTAATTAGGCTTAAAAAATTCGTCTCGCAAATTAGTCTTAATCTATGCATTTAGTTTCGTAATTAGTCTATATTTAATACTCCATGCATGTGTCAAACATCTGATATGACAGGGGCTAAAGTTAAGGAGGGGGAAATAAACACAGCTAAATGTCATACTAGATATGTAGGAGTATCAATTATGCTGACTATATTATGAACAAAATGTATCCATATAATAAGCTACAACAGTTCCCTAAACTCCATGGCACATACTGTACCAACCTCAGGATCCCCAAGCGTCACATCAATCAATCAATAACATAATAAGAGTTTTGAAAGCTGAGAAAATGAGGTTGGATAGAAACAAAGCACCAAACCGCACAGGAAAGCACCAAAACTGGCACCGGTACAGTACTGTCGCACAATCTTTAGACCGGATCCACGGGAAAGGAGCGTGAAACCAAGCCCGTGCAATTGGAGGCTCCCCATCCACGGCTCGGCTGTACGCATGTCCGCACGGGCACGGCCCCACCGTGCCAGACGGACCACACCATTCGGCTAATCTGCCGGCCGGCCGGTCCCTCTGTGGCTTGCTTGCTCGAACCTCGTGCTCCCACGTGACAGCCTGCAATCTTGCTCGCCCGGCAGCACGCAGGGTGCAGGGCTAGGAGTCATCAATCAATAACCAAGAAACCCGTACCGGGCGTCCGGGCCAGGGCAGCACCAACTGGAGCCACCATGCGAGGCTGCACCAGCGAGTGGGCCGTGCCCACGGCACATGACATCTCGCGCTCGCGCCTCCCATGGTGGCGGTGCACCGCCGGAGCTGAGGCCTGAGGGCCTCCGAACTGGCGAACTGCCCACATCAACATTCAATTTGCAGCTAGCTGGCATCTCATTGCCGACGTTGCCGTCCAGCGGCAGCCCGAGCCGCACGCGGCGCCGCATGGACCCCGTGTCCCGCCGTATGGCCTGTCGCGCCCCACCGCCCATCATAGTTATTGGGATCGGATCGGACCAACGATTTGACCGATAAAAGACCGAACCAGGGACTATAGAGGTCCGGTTCACTTAAAATACCATTCATGTAATCGAACCGGTACAAATAGGTTGAACCGGCCGTTTTTTTACAGAACCGGTGAACCAGGCCCTGCTAGTGCTAGGCTGCTGTTGGCTCCGCGTTTTGTGTTTCACGCTTGGAAGTTGCATGCAGCAGGCTTGTTGACTTTGGGCAGATGTCAATTGATGTCAGCGCTGTATTTCTAATTTCGAAATTTATTAACCTTTTCATATGACCTCTCAATTAGACAAATAATATATCCGTTTTAATTATCTGAACAAGGTCTTCGCAATGGTTTACTTTATTTTAACATTTGAGAATTTTTTAATCATGATGAATATTTCAATCACTATTCAGGTCCTTTTTGCGCCAATTCGTAAATCGCAAGTGCCCCATATGTTATTTTTTTCAAGCGTATTTTTTTATATATCCTGTAAAATAACTAGAGCACCAAAATTTGTGAAACTTATTAAGTTATAAGACATATCTTGCTATGACGCATTATGATTGTATATATTTTTGTATATGTGATAAAATATATGTACCTAATTATGTGTTATATGTCATTATATTGCACCGGTTCAAAATATTTTAGAGCGATTCAATTCATCCAATCGAAAGTAATCGAACCAGCGGTTCAACTGGTTCTGACCATTCGAGCCCTCGCCGGTTCAATATCCGGTCCGATCCTAATACGCTGCACATGTCCGGCCTTAAGGCTGGCTACCTGCTCACCTACGACTGCGAGGTTACGGTCTCGGCGACGGGGCCACCAGGCCCACCCGGGGACTCGCGCGTCCGCCGCCTGGCGCGTGGCGCCTGCGCCGCGGCCCGCGTGCCGCGCGCTCGCTACCGGCCGCGCGCTTGGATCGTCCAAAACGAAGCGTATGCCAACAAGCGACAAGGCAAGCCTCGAAACCTCGCCGTTTTCCGTCGGCTCCGTTCGCACGCGTCTCGATCCCATGTTGTGGTCGACTCTTTTTTGCCATTCTTTTTTTAATTAGATTAGAATAACGATGATCCTTTTGAGGAAGAACTAGCATCATCATCATCAATCAAAGGGAAGAAATTTGAAACGAGAGCGCTCGATCCGGTCTGGATCAAGAGCCTAACGCTAATTCAGCACCGGTCCGCCGGATCAGAATTACCGCCACTTGTTCAGACAGAATCACGGCGAAGGGGGGGGGGGGGGGGGGTCAGGGGAAAGCGTACCTGGGCAGCGAGCAGCCGCGCGGCTGCCACCGCCAGTGCTGGTACGCCCGGTCGGGGCGTCCGTGGGCCTGGCACGTGAGCTGCGGCTGGATGTAGGGGCACTCCTCCTCCTGGTACCACGGCCGCGCCGCCTCGTCGTACACCCACTCCCCTTGCCCGACGTCGCACCCCGCCGGCGCCCTGCCCACCGCGAACGGCAGCTGCTCTACCGCCGCGCGGCGCCCGGCCTGGCTTGCTACGTCTGAGTCGGAGGAGTGGTGGCGGGGGCGGAGCGGGCGGCGGTGTGGGTGCGGCGGCGGGCGGTTGAGGAAGGGGCGGTGCAGCGTGGAGGAGAAGTCCTTGAAGTAGAGTACGGAGACGAAGGTGATGAAGGCGAGCGTGAGCGCGTAGGACGTCAGGAAGGGGCTCCTGCTCCCGCGCCCGTTGCCGTGCTGCGCCTTCATCGTCGGCCTCATCCGCCGGGGGGACGGACGTCTGCTCCGGCCGGCGCTCCTTCCTTCCTCCCCCCGCCCCGCCTTCTCTACCCGCGCGCTCCCTCGCTCCTCCCTCTCGGCCCAGCTCGCATCGCAGGATCCGCGGGCAATGGAGACCACCGGCGCGCCCTGATCTCTGATCTGGCGCTGGGTGCGCGGGATCTGGATGCAGAGGAGCTTGGAGCGAGGAGGAGCAGCTCTCCACCTGCTGCTGGAGATGAAGCTTTGCTTTGCTCTCGCTTTTGTTTGGCCTTTTGGTTTTGGGGCCTTTCACTTTTGGTGGAGTAGGCCGTCCCAAGCTTGAGTGGTGGGGACTCCACACGGCAGAGTGGGTACGGGGGAACAAACGGGATGGTGCCTCTAGCTTGAGTGCAAACTGCAAACAGCTGAAGTTGGGGCGGATTCGTTAGGCGGATTGTCACATGTTAGCTTGGTCGTATTAGTTATGATATAGTGTTTTTATCTTACAATAAAATAGTATTAGCTGATTTATAAGTCATAAAAATGATCAAGTGAACCAGGTGTGTGACACAAGCAAAGGTCAGCTACTTGCATTGACTGTTTCTGTTTCACTTGCCTTGACCTCTAATCAGTGTAGATAAACGGATCTACTATTGTCTTAGTGTTTACCAGTAAAACATATGATCACCTTCACCAAGATGCCTTGAAATTACGAGAGTAATAAAAAATAATAAAAGAACATGGACCGGTTCAATTCAGATTGAACCAAATAGTCTACACCTTATAAAAGCCACAACGCTACCTAAGAGGACCTAAAAAACTTTATGATGATATAACAGCTTAGATCAAACAAAATAGTTTGTGCCAAATACAACTATGGCATTATAATCCAAAGAAAGAAAGAAACCGTATGGCATTGGATTTTATGATGATCTTATGGCTTAGATGAAATTAAAGAAAAAAAATCAATGCCTAATAATATTGAGATCATTAATAAAAAATATAAAAGAACATGCACTGTTTGATTTTATGATGATCTAGCAACTTACAACACCGAGTCCATTTCTAATACAATCGTGAGAATAGTTAGAACAAATAAAATAACATACACCATTACATTTTATGGTGATGCAACAATTTAAATTACATCAACAAGTCCATGAAACAAATTTATTTGCAAAAATAAAATATTAAATTAAGAAAAACTAAAATGAATGAGAAAAGGCTATCTATCTAAGTTGTTTGAATCATGTAATTGTGCTACGGTGATAAAACCGGAGCTAGTGAAAACTCCAACTTAATTAAGGCCCCGTTCGGCTTGCTGAATCTTGGCTGAAAAACACTGTTCTGGCTGAAATATTATGAGAGAAAAAAACTGTTCCGACTAAAAAAAGAAGCTAAAGCCGGATATAGGGTAAGACGAACGGGGCCTAACTAAAGGTCTGTTTGATCTAGTCTAAAGTTTAGTTTAAGTGACTAAATTTTTTATCACTTTAGCTCCATTGTGTGGTCTTATGAATTACACTATGTAAAAAGAGCACATCACAGACGCGCGTTCAGACGCATCATAGACGCGCCTGCCATAACGCGTCTGTAATAAGGCTTATTACATACGCGCAAAAAGTGTGTCTGTAATAAGCACATACTACAGACGCGTGTACTAATACGCGACTGTGACAAAAACGAACATGCGTATGTGATAAGCCCTTAACAGAGTCTGGTGAGTATCTACACGCGTCTGCAGTAAGCTCTTACTGGAGATGCGTGTTGCCAACACGCGTCCGCGATAAGATTAAGACGTGTCTGTGTAAAGAACCATATCTCAGATGCGTGTCTGTAGTAAGATTCTTACTACAGATAACATTTGTAAACGCGTCTGTATGAAAAAACATAGTGCTGACACGTATACAATACACGTGTCTGTAGTAAGGATACTACTACAGACGATGTTTGTAAACGCGTCTGTAGTAAGTACCATACTACAGACTCGTATTCTCTACACGTGTCTATAGTATTTTCCTTATCACAGACGGGTCTAGGCTACAGACGCGTCTGTAGTAAGGAAAATGCTATAGACACATCTGTAGCCTATACCTGTCTGTAGCCCACAGCACATATGTACACAGATCTCATAGAAATGACATATATATACAAGATCATAGTTGTTCATCTCAAAACTTAATTTGTTCACAGTACACACATTGTTCATCACACATAGTTCATAGATCGATTGTTCATCACTAGGTTATTCTCACATGTATATATCTCATAGCTCTAATTGTATCTCAGTTCACAGATCAAATGAACATATATGCTAGGCACTTTTATCATGGTTGTGTATGTGAACAATGAAACTCACCTGTTTCGTCAGGATTTGCGACACAATAAACGAGGTGAGCTTCTCTCTAATGTCCGCAAAGTTGATTGGAGTGGACTGCACTTCAAAATCCTAAGACAAAGAAAGATAGTCATAAGATGAAGTTGCACATGTGTATAGCCATCATCCATAAAATAAAGCTGCACAACAAAAGATGACAATATATATATATGACAACAACAGTACCAAAAAATATAAGTAAATATATATAAGCCAGCCATAGTCTAAAAAGGGTCATAGCAGCAGATCACAGCAGCAGCTTCATCTTGTTCTAGATCACAGTAGCAGTTCCAAAAATTGACAGCGGCAGTATATATGACAACAAGAGGGGGGTCAAGGCATTCCAAGTAGATCACAGCAGCTGAGTAATAATAAATACATATATATTTACAGTTGTACTAAGGATCAGTCAGATTGGCCTGTGCCATCACCAGCATCAAGTGGTGGCCCGCAAAGAACCCATATGTGTGGTCCAGAGCTTGCTGCTGGCACTGTGAACATAGAAAACACATGGTTAATAATTGAATTGACAAAACGACTTCACAACTGGAAGTGAAGCACTATTTACTGAAATTTTGAATGCATGGGTCAACTTCAATTTTCCCTGCCCTTTCTTCGGCTTGGGTTGGCAATTGCCAAAAGCCCTACACATACATGAGTTGTTATCAATTTTTTTGACTTCCACTAACATAATTAAGAAAGAAATACATGGGTCAATAGTAGGTTAGACAATACTCACTCATATATCACAGATTTGATAGGAGTCAAATCTAACTTCTTGCCTCTATTGGAGTTGAGGTATATCACCTTCTGCCACATTCGAGTGATGATGACAGCAATCCAGTGCCACCACAGTTATGTGCAAACATCACAAACTTTTTATTAGCATATTTCCTTAGGCAATATACCAGATAATCCACGCTATAGCCTTTATCAGTGTTCATAGTCTTTATTGACACTAGATCTGGATCAATAATGCCAACAGGCACATCTTTGGCCCTAGCTTCTATAATCAGGCATCTAGGAATAAAGAAGCATACAAAAGCAATTTAGCAAGCAAATATATGAAGAACATCCCTAGCTAAAAATGAACAAGCCTAGAAAATAAATGAAATTGTACTTACAGTGACAACACGCGAAGAAGTCCTACATCCAATCCATTAAGTTTGAAGAGGTCAAACAAGTCTTCTAATCCCACAGCGAAAAACTCAGTGTCTGCCAGACGCCAAAAATGATGTTTCTTGAACACGGCAACCATCCCGGTTGTCCTCTTCTCTTCACATTCTTTCATGTACCAAGCATGAAGAGCAACACACTCAGGTCCTGCCTTCTCAAGCTCTATTTCTGATAGGAATCACTCTCCAAATTTGAACTTGGTGTTGGCCCTATTCCATACAGAACCCCCAGGGTCACTCTTAGACGATTTGGTGGGTTTCTCCACCTTCTGTTGCTGCTCCAGTTTGCTATCACTCTTGACTGCCGCAGGCTGTTTCGGTGGGTTAGCTGGAGCAGTTGTGAACTTAGGTTGCTCTAGTGCTGCATCAGTCTCCTTTGAAGCACTCTTTTCTACTGTAGTGCCACTGTTTGGCTTATCAACAGTTGCACTCTTAGAGGCACTATTCTTCGCCTTCTCATCGCCTATCACAAAGTCCTTTAGATTGCTTTTGGAGCTCACAAGCAGTGGATGTCTTGATAACTTTAGAGAAGAGAGCACCTTTGGTGATACCACAATCTGGCCTCTCCTTCACTGGACCCTCTTGTATAGAGCCTATCCCAAAGTTCTTACCTCAGGACTTAGGGGCGGACTCAGCGGTCTGTCCTCATGTTTTGGATGTACATAGTCAATATGTACAACGACATAATGTTCCATTACTGGTTGTGAACATAGGTCAGTTTGCGCTGGGAAGACCCGACCCCTTGCTACCTCCATCTAATAACCTCTAGGGTTGATTACTTGGCTACACGATGTTGGCTCTGTCAGAAGGTCTACAGTATCTAGATCTAGAGTTACCTCAAGTCCGTTGAAGTAGTCTCTTCCAACTGCATCTGAGGCTGAGGCCCATCTACTCTTTTGACCACCTACAGGGCTAGGGGTGTTGGAAGGTGACCTCAAATGCACTCCTTGGTCACGCAGCATGGCCATGATATCATTTGTGACCTTCTTGGTAATTTCTTCTGTCACTTGGGGCTTTTAACTTCTTCTTTGATGGCTTCCACATCCACATCACTTGTTGCTTGCTTCCTCTTTCTGTACATGCCAGCGCAGTCCGGCCAATGCTTCCAACCACTGTAACTAGACACACCACACACACAGCTTGTTTGTTCTAGGATACCCAAGACCTCTGTGAGCACATTCTTTTCCCTAACCAAAGAGACCCCTGAAGACTTAAGGGCTCCTTGCTTCTCTAAAATTAGCTTAGATACACTTTCAGCTGAACCTTTCAACCAACGAATCTCAGCACTTCCTTCTAACCTAAGCAAAGTACTCCGTGCACGTAGAAAATTCCTTGGGCGGCCACCTAGAAACTAGTCCCAAGGATTACTGATGCCTTGGGCGGCTAACTCCCTATCCTCCTGCTCCCACTTTGCGGCTTTCCCTTCATACCCTCCTATCCCCAGGCAGTGGTCTTGCTTGTTCCTCTCCTGAAGCTTCTTGTACTTCTCATTTGCTGTCTTTGCTTCTTCGTTGTCCTTCAGTTTCACAAATGCTGCCCAATCTTCTTTCGTAATGTATGTGTGCTTCACCGTGGCATCCAACCCTTTGTTGATGAAATTGCGTGTAAGGTCGCTTTTGTGGGTTCTCCAACTCTTGGCTACCATCTGCATTATCTTCTTACACGTTGTAGCCTTCAATTCTTTTGGAAACTCCAACCAAGGCTGGACACACTCATCAAATATAGTGATCTTGTCTTGTTCACTTAGTGAATTGAATGAAGGCAGGACCAAGGAGATCCTTTGTCTAGTAATCAAACCAACCAGCCTCCTCATTCTTATCTAGGCCCTCTTATCTATGGGAAACCCAGTCGGAGTGAGCCCCGTGACGGTTAGCTTGTCATCTGGCCACCGGGTGACTATCCTCTTTCTTGTCCGGGGTTTACAAGGAGGTTCAGATTGTTGTGCCTCTGCATTAGCATCTCTCTCTTTATCCTCTACAGTACCGTCTCCCTCTTGGTCCCTTGCATCCGCATCTCTCTCTTCCTCCTCTTCATTAGCATCTCTGTTGTGTCCCTCCTCTCCACTGTTAGTTGGTTCTTCATCTTCTCCTGCTGATGATGCCATAGATGCGTGATCAGACTCCTATCAAACAAAGGTGAGCAAGGTTGTTAGTGAACATGATAGAGCACTGACATCTAATAGTAACTAGTGTTAGTATATCACAAAGTTGCATCTTACCATTCTGATAGGGACTATAACAACAGTCAATAGCTAGCAGTGCAGATACCTTAGCTAGCAGTGCATATACCTTTCATAGCACCGCAGAGCCATGTTTGACACATATGCTGTGAAAACAACAGCAAAAATGTCATGAGATGATGTACAATTCAGAATAGAAAATTCAGAGTAGACTAAAATGCATCTACAAGTTCAGGCTATAGAACATCTCAATCCACTCAACTAGATCATCAACAACCAGATCAATAGTTTAGGAAGTGTTGACACAAAAATGTGGCGATGTGATCAACACACGGCAAGCAGAGGATCTGAGTGGATCGAGACTAGAGATCTGCTTGGCTTCAACATAGAACCAGCCGATTCTAAAAACCCAACGATGTGCCAGTCAATTTGACCTGTAATTGATAAGGAGAGAAAATCTTATCAGTAAATCAAGGAGTATTGGCTAAGATTAAATGATAATGATATGAATCAAAATAACCGATGCTCATGGATCATAGCAGATTTATGATGACGGATTAATCTAGACAAAAACAAGTACAATACACCCAAATAAAAAATCAGAAGATCTTTCCTTAAAATTCCAATATATATGACCAAATGGTCGATTGATGTCATTGGTCGATTTGAGAATTGATAATCAGCAAAGAAGCGATATAAGAAAGCATCATCGGCTAAATAGAACATGATCGATATAAAGCGTCGAGCTGATAAGTTTGATGAAAAGAGTATAACATGCGAAAAAATCGTCTGTCTAATATAAACGAATCTACAAATAGTTTGAATCTAATCTATTATCATCAATAATGAGGTTCGATCGGATCGATGCAGCTATGATAATGGTAACAAACTAAAGCCAAAGAATCTATAAAACCATCTATATATTAACAGATTCATGAAAACATGCTATATGCGTGAGAGTATAGGCAAATCGGCTAAAATAGCCGATGCAGTCATAGCAAACAAACAGAGTACATATCTTGATCATGAACAAGACCGCTAATTGATAATTTCTAATCTAAAGTCTTACCAGTGAGGTTCGACCAGATCGATATAGCTATGGTAGTATCATTAGATTATATCTCATTAACTAGTGTGTTTATTCAAGATTGAAACATATCTTTGGATGCATACTATATTTGATTAGAATAGAGATAAAACAACCGATCTAGCGGAATTAAGCCATCAATTATAAGATTTAAAGTGTGACCAGATCAAAGGATGACCAATTAAGATGATATGATGATGATCTATCTCTATATCAATCGAGTGATTTTGTTATAATTAATAAAACATTAATTATAACAAGATCGATAACTGGTGAATCAACCAAAAAACAACAAGGAAAATCTTACTAATCTTAGCAAAATCGATAACTGGTGATATTGTATTAAACAATAAGTTATTTAATACAAGATCGATAACTTTGATCTAACTGAAGAAAATAGAGACTCGATAATAGGATTTCCTACTATAAATCCTTGGCTATTGCAAAATCAGTAAGCTACTACATCTAACTGAAGAAAATCCATGTTAGAACTCACCAGGTAGGGTCGAAGGAGCAGGCTAGCACTATCGGAGAGGACGAAGGGGTTGCTGGAATCGGAAGATGTCGTCGACCTGCATCCTCTACTCAACTCACAATGCCTCTGAACTGCCACCGCCACGCCCAACCGCTTTGGAGACGGTGCGTCATGCCCTGTTGGATAGAGTTGGAGACAATGGCAGAGGACAGCCTTAGAGACGGTAGTTGTCGGACCTCGGCGAACAGCGTCAGAGATGAAGGCGGGCAAACGCTGGAGTATGGATGTGGACGGTAGGCTGATACGGCAGCGGTGGAACCCTAGAATGCGGGGAGCGGACGGGGGCGAAGATGGCGGAGGCGCGCAGATGCGGCAGGGAGCGGACATCGGAACCCTAGAATGCGGGAAGTTGGATGTGAATGGACTTGGGGATTACGGGAAGGCTAAGAAATTTCGAAAAAGGGTGCGCAAAAGGAAATTTCTTACTACAGACGCGTGTGGCCAAGACGCGTCTGTAGCAATAAAAAAAAGCAGGTCAAAAAATTGTGTCCCACCTAGGATTGAACCTGAGACCTGCAGGCCCAGAAGCAAGTGTCTTTCCATTACGCTATGTAAGGAGTTCGAACATAAAGTGGTTTGAATAATTTAAATAGGGTACGCGATAATTTCCTTTGGTTCAAAGATTGATGAACAAGTGTGATTTTTCTTTTTAATCTCTGGCTAAAACTTGTAACTAGTCTTTCTCCCTCATACTAACTTCAAATTTGATGATTTTTTCTCATTTTTTGTAAAATCATGCTCTACCCATTTATTGTGTTGTTACAACTATTATTTTTATCATTTTTTCATGTGACTATGTTTTATCAATTCAAAATTTGAATTTGAAGAAATGGCAACTTCAAACAACATTTTGAAGCAGTAAATGGTTTCAGCTAAAAAAGTTATCAGCAACAAAGTTGTAGAACTGATCAAAATCTATAACTTTTATTTTGGTCATTTCTTTATCCGAGAAAGTGGTAGTAACATTGTTCATAAAATCTACATATCTCTATTATAGTTTATGAAACTATATGAGAGATATGTAAAATTTATGAAAAATATTACTATCACTTTCTCAGATGAAGAAATGACTAAAATAAAAGTTGTACATCTTGATGAGTTGTACAACTTTCATGTTCATGACTTTTTCATATGAAATCATTTGGTGTTTTAAAATATTGTTTGAATTTGCCTTTTTTGAAATTCCAAATTGGAATGGTTCAAACAGAGTCGCATGAAAAGTTTTCCAAAATAAAAGTTGTAGATCTTGTTGAGATCTACAACTTTTATGTTCATGACTTTTTCATCTGACATCATTTGGTGTTTGAAAATCTTGTTTAAAGTTCCCATTTTTTGAAATTCAAATTTTGAATTATACAAACAAAGTCACATGAAAAGTTTTCCAAAATAAAAGTTGTAGATATTGATGAGTTCTACAACTTTTATGTTTACAATATTTCTATTTTAAATCATTTACTGCACTAAAATTGTATTCGAAGATTTGAAATTGAAATTATCAATTAAACCATTGCAGATGCGTGTTGGGAACACGCGTCGATAGTAATTAATTAGTACAGACATGTTTAGTAAAGGCGCGTCTGGAGTAGTTGTTACTTCCGACGCGTGTAGTCAAGGCGCGTCTGTACTTCTGCGTCCCTTTAGATTCAGATCCAAACTGGCACGTCCCTTCCATATTAATAACTACTACCACCCCGTCCCTTCACATTCACATCGCCTCGCTCACTTCGCCACCCTCACACTCCACGCGTTGTGCCTCTGTTCACCTCCTCTCCGCCGCCACAGCCGCCGCCGCCCTTGGAGATGACGAAGCCCGTGAGGTGCCACAAACGAAGGGACCCAGGGACTGAGCGTTTCACCCGTTCCTCCATGGCCGCACCCTCGTTGTCAGTGGCCTTTCTGGTGGTGGACGTGAAGGTGGAGGTGGAGGACATCCCGATGCGTCCGCCGGGGTTCAAGAAGCAGAAGGTTGTGCCTGCCCCATCGGTGGCGGTGAAGAAGAAGGGCACACACTCTTCCTCGGTGGTCGGGCCCTCTTCTTCCTCGCCAACGGTGAGGCCGGCGGCAACGAAGCTGGAGGAGGCGAGGAGGAGGAGGGCGGAGAAGGAGCCGGTGCTGGTCGTGCTAGATAGCGAACCGATGGTGGGGAAGTGCAGGCACTGCTTCGACACCTATGGGAAGACGAGCCTTGGTTGGATGCGCACCGGCTTCAAGTGTGGCTCCAAGCCCGGCGAGGTAAGCTCCAACCATGGCCTGCTTAGTTAGGGTTTCATGATCAATGCTTGGCATGATATGCTATGCTTGTCACTACCTTGGCTGCTATGCTTGTGCACTCTGTTGTGTTTGCTCTGCTGCTTATATATATTGTGCTATATAAATTACGGTTTCAGTAATTGTGATCTAGCTTATTTAGGGTTTCAGTGCTATTTAAATTCTCTGCTATTGATGTGTGATGAGAAGACAATCACTTATGTGAACTACCTGATGCTGTGATGAGAAAGTTAGTATTTAGAGTTATCTAAAAGTTAGTATTTGGCATGATATGTTTCCTGCATTTTCTGTGATGAGAAGACTACCTGATGCTGTGATGAGAAGACTACCTGATGCTGTGATGAGAAGACTAGCTTATTTAGAGTTATCTGAAAGTTAGTATTTGGCATGATATGTTTCCTGCATTTTCTATTTCAGCATTGCAGTTTCAGTTAACTGAATGATTCAGTTAACTGTCAGTTAGTTCAGGCTTCAGTTATCTTATTCTGAATGTTAGTTAGTTGTAATTTACTATAAGTTAGTGTTTGGCATATGTTCAGGCTTTAGTTACCTTAGTTCAGAAAATAGTATTGTTAAGAATTTATTGGCTTCAGTTTCAGTTTCAGCATTGTCAAGAATTTATTTGAACTATTTCTGTGCATATATGTAGGCTCCTGATTTTAGGGTCCCTCCAGGTACCATGCTTGAGGCCCTGCTGGCGGTGGTTATGAAATCACTATAGGAAAAGCTCTTGGCTATTCACTGGACGCTTGACGACATCAAGGAATTATTGAACAATCAAGCTGTGAAAATACAAGAGTTGAAGAAGATGCATACTGAGAAGGAGGAGAAGGGACCTACTAAGGAGATGGTGGACACCATGGATGCCCAGCTGGCGGCCGTGACTCAAAAGTTGGAGGGCCTAACCAAGGAGGTGGACGACGTCCTGGCTAAGAAGCCAAAGTGATCATGCCACTAAAATAGTGATGGCCTTAAGTTGCCTTAATTAATATATGTACTGTGTGGTGATATGCTGTATGGACACCGGCTCATCTATGTGTGGTGATATGCTGTATGGACACCTTAAGTTAATTAGCTATCTATGTGCTAGATGCTCATGTATGGACACCTTAAATTAATTAGCTATCTATGTATATATATGTTATATGTGGTGCATATTTGTGTTGCTGTGATGACCATAGCAGCCACTAGATGCTGCTAGTTTCGTGTATGTGTTGTGTGCTCAAATACTGGATGCTCATGTACTGGATGCTCATGAGTTCAAGAAGATGCTGGCTAAGAAGGACGAGAAGAGAGGTATCTATGTATATATATGTTATGTGTGTTGCTATTATGACCATAGCAGTGACTGGATGCTGCTGGGATATGTATGGACACCTACATGTTAATTAGCTATATATGTGTGTGTTGCTCATAAGTGTGTGCTACTCCTGTGATATGAATGGATGATTATGTGTGCTGATATGACACATCAAGTTCTAGCAGCATATATACCCTATGCATGTCATGAGAGAAATGAAATGAAGTAGTCTTGATAAGGATATTTCAGCATACATCCACAAGGTACCATACACATTATAAGGAGTTGTGGGCTTAACATCCTAGACTAGATGATATGAACTTATCTAATACAATTTACATCTCTCATTCTACAATTTACATCCTTGATGACATGAAATTCTCTCATTAGCCAGAATCCCTTCCTGAAAGTTCCTGAAAGTAACATCACATTGTAAGTAAGAGCGACGACAAATATATATTGTTAACTAAAAAATGAGATTGTACATTGTTCAAAAACTCACATGAGCATCTTTTTTGCGTACTTGCCATTTTTGGCGTCTTTTTGCCATGGGAGCAACCTCTTTACGACCATCTCTTAGGTATGGAGTTAGCTCGCTCACCAAAATTAGAGGGAGGATGGAAGTATCCAAAAGAGGCACTTTATTGGATTGATTGAACTCTTCCACATCCACTGGATTTTCAAGTCTAACAACCCACTTTTTCCCAGGGAGAACCACTTGTCGTTTCTTATTTCTAGTGTCGCGCACATAGAAGACTTGGGAAACCTAACTTGCGACTACAAATGGCTCGTCCCTAAACCCAACTTGGTTGAGGTCAACCGTAGTGAAGCCATACCTATCTTTCATGACACCCTAACTTCCCTGAACCCATAGACACCAAAAAATGGGCACCTTGAAGCCTGCATACAAGAGTTCCTATGTCTCTTGAATCTGACCATAGTACGTTGTCTTCTACATCTTGCTGTCAAATGCATCTACATGAACAACACTGTTCTAGTACACGCTCTTCTTGTCTTGATCAATGGTGTAAAAGGTGTATCCATTTATGTCATAGCCTTGATAGGTTGTGACTCTAAAGAAAGGCCCCTTTGTGAGCTTTCAAAGCCTTTCATCTGTGCAAGAGGTTGAACTGGCAAGTCAATCTCTGAACTAGATGTTGAACCCACTCATATGTGCCCTCGCTAACCAAGCTTCGCCCCAGTGCGGGTTTTGTTGCCTCAACATGTCCATATGCTCTTTGATGTAAGGTTCCACCTCTGTTGTGTGCTGCAACACTAGAAAGTGGGCTTGTTCGTAGTCATCTCTCTCTGGAGTAATGCACTTCTCCCCAGCACACCCTCTACCCGCTAGCCTTCCCTCATGGCGAGACTTGGAGATGCCAATTGGATTGGTGGGGTCCATGTAACCGAGACACCAGTCGACCACCTCCTCAGCAGAATAGCACTGCGCCATGCTTCCGTCACAATGGACCTGACTCTTGGCATACCTATTCAGAGTGCTCATAAATCTCTCATATGGATACATGTGGTGGAGGAACATCAGTCCAAGATACCTAATCTCCTTAACCAAATGTACAATGAGATGGATGGATATGTCAAAGAAAGTTGGCAGGAAGTAAGCCTCAAGGAGACACATAACCTCAATCATGTTCTTTTCAAGATTTTACAGTGATTGTTCATCAATGACCTTCAGAGAGATTGCATTAAAGGAGCAGAGGCTCATGATTGCCATTCGGGTTTTTTCTAGCAATATGTTCTGGATACCAACTGCAAGCATCGTTGTGAGCATGACATCACAATCACGAGCCTTCATGGGAAGCATATTGTTTTCTCTTACAGGCACAAGCTTTTGGATGTTGGCTGCATATCCAGAGGGAAGTTTGACACTACGAAAGAAGTCGCACAATTCCTGCTTCTCTTCTCAGGTCAGGTTTATGGCAGATAGAGGTGGCTGGGCACTGGTACCATCAGGACGGAGCTCAGGCCTTATGTCCAATTCCTCTAGGTCAGCTCTTGCTTTTGCATGGTCCTTGGTTTTCCATTTGTCATTCATGAGTGTCCCAAGAAAACTCCCACATACATTCTTTTTCACGTGCATGAGGTCGATGCTGTGGTGGACCGCTATGTCTTTCTAGTAAGACAGTTCCCACAAGATTGACATTTTCTTCCACCTCTTCTTATGGGCACTCTTTGCTTTTGCACTGCGCTTTTGCTTTCCAAGGACAGTGCTCTCTAGGTCAACTTTAGGCGTGGTATCCTCTACCACTTGGTCATATACATGTTGCCCGCTAAAATGCCTTGGTGTAGATCCTATCTCCCTAGTACCATCAAGCCGACGTTTCATCTCTCGGTATGGATGAGACTTAGGAAGGAAACATCGGTGCCTTACATAGACCCTCTTCTTTGAGTTATTCAGCCAAACAGTCTTCATGTCATCTAAGCAATGAAAGCAATCTTTTTCTCCTTTGCTCTGCCCTGGCATGCTACGATGTCCTAGAATATCAGTGATAGTGGTGAAGAGCATGGACATAGGTTGAAATGTTCTTTCCTAAACCCATCGTACACCCTGATACCCTCTTCTTTCTAGAGTTCCTTGAAATCATCAATAAGCGGCCTTAGATACATATTGATGTTAACACTGGTTGACATAGACTAGATATCAGAACAGACATCATCATGTACCTCCTCTTGTTACATAGCTATGGGGGAAGGTTGTAGATAGTTAACAGCATGGGCCATACACTATGTGAGCTACTCATGTTACCAAATGGGTTTATGCCATCCGTGCTGAGTGCAAACCAAAGATTCCTTGGCTCATTAGCAAAAGTTTGATTCTTGAAATCAATGACCCGCCACTGAATACCATCTGTTGGGTGCTATATATAATCATCAACCGTCCACCCATCTGAGCGCCAGCTCAAATGTCGTGCATCCATGGAGGTTGCAAACAAACATTTTAGGTGAGGAATTATAGGGAAGTACCAAGCAATCTTCCTAGGAACTCTACGTCGCGTCTCCTCACCATCATCACCCTCGTCAGTTCTTCACTTGTAACGAGAGGTCCCACACTTGGGGCATTCAATGAGGGCTGCATTGTCACCACGGAACAGGATGCGGTCATTCTTGTGAGCATGAATTTTCTCGAACTTTAATCCCATCAGACAAACAATCTTCTTGGCCTCATATGTAGTCCTAGGTATTTGATTCCCCTCGAGAAACATATCTCTGAGCACTTCTAGCAATTCTCTAAAGCCCTTGTCAGTCCAGTGATGTGCTGCCTTCAGTTGGAGAAGCTTTAGTGAAGCGAACAACTTCGTATACCTCTCATTACAACTCGGATAGAGTGGTGTCTTCATATCTTCCAACAGTTGCTTTAGCTTCTCAAACTCTGAACTAGTGTACTCATCAAAGCCAAAGCCATCACGCACCATCTCCTCCATATTCTCAACCGTAGGGACAGGGCTGGCAGCAATCTCTGCTGCATCATCATCACATAGTTCCTCATTGCCAAAGGGTTCTTCCTCATTGCCATTGGCACAAGTTTCATGAAGTCCTTCCTCACCATCTCGCTCATTGACACCTTCTCCATGTTTGTTCCAATATCTGTAGTCATCCATGAATCCTTAAAGAATTAGGTGGGCATGGACTAACAACTGATTCGAGTATTGCTTCTCATTCTTACAGTCAACACATGGGCACAGCATAGATGACTTATGTCCATTCCTCATGTCTGCCTCTGCAACAGCTAGGAAATATTTTAGTCTTTCCAAGTACTCATTACAAGTATGGTTCTGAAGATACATCCAGTGGCCTTGATCCTCCATAGTCTACAAAAGAAGATTGAAAATGGAAGAATATAAGCAAATTCATCAATGCTTTAGTAATAAAAATCACATTTTTCTAGTAAACTTAGTTCACATTGCAAGTTTCACACAAGCAAATTCATCAAAGTTTCACACAAGCTCATAAAAGTTCTTGTTGAGCTCACCACTGTTCACAGAGAAGCACATGCCAGAGAATAGGAGGCCGAAGAGCAAAGCACGCCAGGGACTAGGGAGGAGACCTGAGCATGCCGATGATCCCCTACAGCTCGAGATGGCAAAGCACGACCGGAGCATGCCTGATCGAGTACACTACAAAGATGAACGAGTTAGAGTCGGACTCGAGCTCGACCATAGCCATGGCAGTGTGGCGGACATAGAATGGTGGTGCGGCGGTGCTCCGATCGATATTGCATGGTAGAGGTTAGTCGAAGGGCTCAGGCAGCATCAGCAGCTCACCGCGATGTCGATGCGCTGCTTGGTTGAACCAGGGACGAGGCGGAGCTAGATGGCCAGCGGTGATGGCACATGCGGCGATGTGAACTGGTGGCGAGGTCGTCATTCCAGTGCGACCTGCATGTTAGAGGTAAAAGAATGGAGCCTATGAGCATCACGGAGTTGCAGGACAACTAAAACAATAAACGGGATTACTAGTGGAGCGTCGGAATGAGCTAGCCATGGCGAGCTACCCATGGTGGCATGGCCGTGGCGACAACTGACACCGAAGGTGATTACGGCGGGGAGAGGTGGCTATAGTGGTTCGAGGAGGACCACAAGAACTAGGTGGAGCTAGGAGCGCGAGAAATAAAGAGAAGATGGAACAACGATGACGAATTTCACTATCGAGCGGTGCGGTGGTGCTCCGGTAGAGAAGAGGGAAAGAGAGGAGCACGGGCAGCTCGAGCTTACCTACAGTTTGAGAAGGCAGCGTGGCCCTACGACCACCTACGTGGCATGGCCCTATGGCCGCCCACCGTCGCCCGCTGCAGCAGCGTGCCCCTTGGCCTACTGCTCACCACAACAGCACACCCCTCTAGCCGCCCGCCCGCCTACGCGCCGTGCCTCCGCTCATGGGAGCGCTACGCAACTCCGGCCGCCGCCCATGTGCCTCAAAGCAGCAAGCTTGTGCCATGCGCGACAACGGCCGGTGCTGCTCGTATGAGAGGTGCGCGACAGCAGCCACTGACCGTTGTGTTCCATACGCCCCAAGTACGTAGGCCACTCCCTCTGCCCGTTAGCAAGTGCCAACGGCTAAGTACGTAGGCAAAGTACTACAGACGTGCATTATTAACACGCGTCTATAGCAAGGTTGGACCAAATTAAATATATGTCCACCTCCGTCTCCCTCTGTCTCTGCCTCACTCTATATGCCTCACTTCTTCTCGCTGCCTTCCTCTGCAGCCGCGACCGCCAAGCTCTCCGTCCCTTCTCCTAGCTCGAGACGCGATGTCTCATTTCGCAAAGTCGTCTAGAGGTGGATGGGCGAGGAGTAGGCTTCAAGGTGCCCGCAGCACCCGCATTGGCTTCAAGCACGGTGTCATTCCGGATCGAGTTGGTGAGCTCAGCGGGTTCCCTCTGATCCCTTGCTCGGATTGCGGTCTTGCTTGGGTGGTGGAGGGGCGGACCAAGAAGGATGGTGACAACCACGGTCGACTCTACTTCAAGTGTGCTAGGAATGGGGTGAGTTCTTTGTAGTGTTATCCCCCTCCCAATTTGCACAGTTAGGGTTCTAATTTGTGGTTGTTTTTAGTTTCCTAAGTTGTGTGGTTACTATCGATTCGAAAAGGAGTACTTCCAGCAGTTGAAGGATCGTGGCATCATAATTGTTCGCCCTTCGAATTGGGCAGAGCTGCTGGATGAAGAAGAAGGTTCAGTGGATAGTCCAAATGGTGACACCAAGAAGAAAAACTTGGAGCAGAAGCTGGAGAATTTGAGGTGGAAGATGAACATGTTTATTGTGTGTGTTGTCTGTGTTGTCCTTGGATGTGTTCTGATGTATGCTGTAATGAAGTAATCCCCAATGCATTGATTGAATGAATGAAACTAGATGTTCAATGCAACTGGATGAATGAATGAATGGATGGAATTTGGTGTCCAAATTTGTTATGTGTAGATGTTGAATGCAACTGAAATGATGAGTGAACATAGTGACAATGCAATTGAAATTTGTCCAAATTTGCTGTCGCTTGTGAATGTGAAGGTTGGAATGTTTTATTCCTTAATTAATCTAATTGAATCAGATTGCAATAGGAATTAATGAGCCCACAGTTATGTTATAGACACGTGTTTGGAAAACACGTCTGTAGTAAATACAAGAACGAAACTAGGGGCAGCCTGGGGAACTACAGACACGTTTACGCAGTTTACGTGGTTCACACCGCTACGACGTTTGCCACTCCCACGGCCACACAAAAACTTCAAGAATTGAGTGCGCTCATAAAATCCCACCTCTCCACCTTGCATTGCTGCCCACCTTCATTCAAGAAACACGGGAACTCACCTTTTGCATTGCTCCCCAGTGCGCTCAGCTCTTTGCCTTCAAGGTCGCAGTGGATCCCATGGAGGACCTCTGTAGCCTACGAGCATCGTGTTCGCAGATGCGAAGGGCATGCGGCGACGCCTACATGGGACGGAGCATACCACTGGAGCTGGTGCTGCATCATGCGGGCTAGGATCCCTTCTATTCGCGCGACTATCGCATGAACCTCATCACCAGGCTCGCCAGCGTCGGCCACCTAGAGGCCTGCTTCAAAGATGAGATGTTTGCCGTCTTTGTGGAAGACTGTGGCACCGTCACGCCATGGCTCGACATGCTAGAGTGCACCATTGAGTCAGGGCATGAACTGGCTACGTATGTTCTCTCTTGTGCTCCACAGGTCCAACAGCGGTGCCACCAACGACGCCACTGCCGGGCGGTTGTTGCGGAAGGTTGAATGTGACGAAGCGAGCCCGATGGCGAAGAATGCAACGTGGAAGAACAAGAACTATGCATGGCGCCGCCAATAGGCAAGGGTGGTGTTGCAGGATGACTTGGTGGTGCCACGTGCAGCGAGGCCTGATCTGCCTGCTCTGGCCCATCCAGTGCCTCGCCAGGACGGGCATCAATGCTGAGGCGGAGGCTGCGGCGACATCACCAGATGGGTAGCATGGGAGCAGTGGGCCCTGTTCTACAGCGAGGAGTGTAGGATCCGCAATGAGTGTCGTAGGTTCTTCCTTGATTGCTAGTGAGCATGAGTGTTGATATGTATATATATCTGGATGACATGATTGAAACTTTTGCTTTTGGTGATGGTTGATGTTCGATCCTAAGTACCAGTGATGAAAACTAAGATCTTTTAGTTGTAATCCATGTTATATTGCTGTTTGTGATGGTGTTTGTGATGTTCCACACTACTCTATTGAGCCACCTCTATAAATAGACATCGAATTTTAAAAATTAACTACTAAAATTTGAATTTTTCAAACGACCTCGGATGAAGAAAGAACTAAAATAAAAGTTGTAGATCTTGAAAAGCCATGAAACTTTGTAGTTAACAACTTTTTGATTTGAAATCATCTTGTCATGGAAAACTAAGTTTAAATTTCCAAAAATTTGAAATTTGAAATTTGAAAATTTTAAATGACCTCGGATGGAGAAACTACCAAAATAAAAGTTGTAAATCTCGAAAAGTTATAAAACTTTGTAGCTGACAACTTTTTGATTTAAAATCATCTTGTTAACCAAACTAAGCATTCATCCATAAAAGATTTCCTCTTACAGACGCGTGTTGTAAAAATGCGTCTGTAGTTGTGAAATAAAAGGCAAAAAATTTGTCCCCCTACGGGGATCGATCCCGAGACCTTCAGGCCCACAACGCCGTGAGTTAACCATTGCGCTACGTTCGTAAGTTCAAACGGGGAGCGGTGTTTATTTTTTAAAAGGTTTCCAATACTTAAAACAGGGTGGCGGTGGGGCCATCCTGTCAGGGTCCAATTTCAGACCCGTGTTATTAACAATTGTCTATAGTAAGCCAATTGAGGAACCGGCCGCAACCATCCGCATTCAAAGGGCGTCCCTTCACCACTCCAATAGAGAGAGGAGTGTCAGTTCAAAGCATTAGAACTACCACTCCTTCACTCGCATTCACTCTGGCCTCTCGTCTCTCCACTACTCTCTCGCCTTCCCCGCCACGCGTGCAGCCGCCCCCACTCCTCTTGCCTCCCTGGCCCACCGCCACAGCCGTACCCATAGCCGCCGCCATCGAAGATGACGAGGCCAGAGAGGCGGCACAACCAGAGGGACGAGAAGACGGCGAGTTCGCCCACCGTTCCTCGTCCTCGACAGCGGTGAAGCAGGAGGTGAGCCCCCCACCGAGGTTCGAGAAGACGTTGGCCTTCAAGAAGAATGTCGTCCCGGGCGCCCCGCCGGGATTGAAGAAGAAGGCCGCCATCATCACTAGGAAGGAGAAGCACCTGGCGGTGTTGATGAAGGAGAAGCAGCTGGCTACAACGAGGAGGAAGGAGAAGAAGGCCTTGTCCGCCACCAAGATGTCCGTGGCGGTGTCAACTGCGGCGAAGTCGGTGGTTCAAGCTCCACCCATGGCCAGGAAATGCACACTCTTAAGATTACAACTGCTTATATGTAGGTTTTCTTTCTTAATTTCATGACAGTTTTGTTAGTAGCCTCTGAATTGGATTAGTTTGTTGCTAAAATAATTTGGCTCATGCCATTCTCTCATCCCGGACCTAGATGAGCAGAGAAAACAACTTAGTGTAGAATAAATGCAGATACAACTCAAGTTTTTATACAAGCAATGTAAACTATCATATATTGTATTTTGCAGCAGCATTGTGATTTGAGTAGATTGCTTTATCTAGATGTTTATCATAGATCAATGATTTTAATCTTGTGAATAATTTTGATGGTGCCACTTTAATATTTCAGCATTGTGATTTGAGTAGATTGGGTTTCATCTCTTTGGGGCAGCTCTAAGTCTTTATGTGCATTGTTATCGGCAACTAGATGTTTTATTTTTCTAATTTGCTATGATTCTGGTGTTCACAAGGTCATGGACTTTGTAGCCTATAATTGATTATATGAAACTTATATGATTCTAATATGTATGTTGGATAATGAAACTTATATGAATGTAAATGAAACTTATATGTAGTTTTTTTGTCACAATATCTAGATTTATGCTGGATTTTCATATATGTTCCTATAACTGTTTCTGTGCATATAGGTTCGATCTTATCAGCTCCCTCTAAGTACCATGCACGAGGCCCTGCAGGCAGTGGTTCTGAAACCCATCATGAAGAGCATAGGCGGTCTTCAGCGGAGTGTTGATGAACTCAAGAAAGAGAAGGCTGAGAACGAAGAGAAGGAAAAGCGTCTCAAGAAAAACTAGGATGACCTTGGTGACCACCTGGCGTTCGTGGTTCAAAATGTGCATGGCGCCATGCCTCCGCCGCCGGCGAACAACTAATGATGATGTGATGCTATGTTAACTATTGCTGATGAAACTATGTGAATGTAAACTCTATGATGACGTACTTTTGGTGATGATGTAATTACTATGATGAAGTATTAAAACTCTGTGATGCAAACTCTGTCACATACTTTGGCTAGTAATGCATCTATCTATATATTATTACATATATATTGTTGCTGGTTTGTCAATGACTGGAGTAAAAATGGAAGAATATAAACAAATTCATCAATGCTTTAGTAATAAAAATCACATTTTTTTCAATAGACTTAGTTCACATTGCAAGTTTCACACAAACAACTTCATCACAGTTTCACACAAGCTCACCACTGTTCATAGAGAAGCACATGCCAGAGAACAGGAGGCCGAAGACGAGAGCAGGGAGGACCAGGGAGGAGAGCTAAGCACGCCGTCAATCCCCTATAGCTCTAGATGGCGAAGCACGGTCAGAGCACACCCGATCAAGTACACTAAAGAGAGGAATGAGTTAGAGTCAGAATCGAGCTCGACCACAACCATGGTAGTGCAGCGGACACAGAACGGCGGAGCGGCGGTGCTCTGGCCGATACATCACGGTATAGGTTAGTCTAAGGGCTCAGGCAGCATCAGCAGCTCACCGCAATGTCGATGCGCTGCTTGGTTGAACTGGGGATGAGGCGGAGTTAGATGGCCGGCGGTGATGGCGCGTGCAGCGGCGTGAAACCGGTGGCGAGGTCGCTGTTCCGCCGCGACCTGCGCGGTAGAGGTAAAAGAATGGAGCCGATGAGCATCACGGAGTTGCAGGAGAGCTAAAACAATAAACGGGATCACCAGAGGAGCGCCGGAACGAGCTAGCCATGGCGAGCTGCCCATGGCGGCCATGGTGGCACGACCACGGCGGCAACCGACCCCGAAGGCGATTGCGGCGACGAGAGTTGGCTACAACGGTTCGAGGAGGACCGCAAGAACTAGGTGGAGCTGGGAGTGCGGGAAATTGGGAGAAGATGGAACAACGACGATGAATTTAGCCGTCGAGCGGCGCAACGGTTCTCCGACATAGAAGAGGGAAAGAGAGGAGCGCCGGTGGCTCGAGCTTAAGACTTGCTCACCTACGCCTGGCCGCCTACACGGCGCGGCCCTAAGGCCGCCCACCGCCGCCCGCCACAGCAGCGCGCCCCGCCGGCTGCCGCGCGCCCCTCCTTCCGTCGCCCGCCTGCGTGCCGCGCATCCGCCCGCCACCCGCCGCCAGCCAACTCTGCCCGCACTCCTCAAAGCCGCGCAAGAGTCGCTGCCCGCTGTGTTCCGTACGCGCCAAGTACCTCCCTCTGCCCGTTAGCACGTGCCAACGGCTAAGTACGCAGGCCAAGTACTACAGACGCGCGTATGGAACACACGTCTGCCACAAAGTTAAGACGCGTATAGAGCAGGACGCGTCTGCTACAAGTAGGATTACTCGAGACGCGTGTTGGATCTTACTACAGACGCGTGTCACGTACGCGCGTCCGTCGAGTTTGATCCCGTTATTCGAGACTCGGAAATCACAACACGCGTCTGTAATAACTGCTACAGATACAGACGCGTTTTATATACACGCGTCTGTAGATTTAGCTCAGACACGTTTTACCAACACGCGTATGCAGTAAGCGCTTATTACAGACGCGTGTTGACCTCGTCGGACCAGCGAGCCCCGCCGGCGACTTACTACAGACACGCGTCAGGAAGGCGTGTCTGTAGTTATACTACAACAGATGCGCTTTAGTGGTCGCGTCTGTGGTGAGGTGATGGATATGTGGCTTTTTTACATAGTGTTAATGACTTTTTTTAAGGTTGACTAAGCTATAAACAATACTATATACTGTCTATTTAGAGCTTCAAAAGCATCTAAAGTTTAGTAACTAAAATCTAAACCATTGGATCCAAATATGATCTAAGATGGTTTCATCACTATTACACGAGCTCGAAAAAGTTAGGGCACCTTAATATGGTAGTGATAACCTGGTCATGTGTTTTTCCCCTGATATAAAGAACTTGGTCATGTTAGGGCAACCTTGGTCACTCGGCCGATGCAACAGTTCGGGTTTTGGAGGCTTGGACCATGCCGGAAACGAACTGATTTGCGTAGGTCCGTTTGTTGTGATACATGAGGTAGGTCCAATGCATGTAAAAGGCGACCGGTGATTAATGAAACTCCACTGATTCCACCAATTTTTGAAGGCCCACGCAACACGCAGCACCAGTGCTCCCAGCTACAGCAACCTACCGCAACTGATTGATTTTATCCACCGGAACGGAAACAAAATCATCAGAATTTCATGTAGAAAACGGGCAGAGTGGCAGGCCTAATTTTGTTTGAACCAGGGCTGCCTAAATTTGAAGGTTAGGTCGCCGGGAGGGTGTGAAACGGCGAGGGAGAATCTGCCGTGCGAGACCGTCTCGCAACATTCTGAAACTGAAAGGTCCATTTGTCGTCAATTTGTCCTAACTGTAACAGTTTGGACAGCTAGCTCTTCTCTGTTTTCGTCTGGTTCCTGCAGTGCTAGTGCATGCATGCCTAATATAGATCACATTTCAAGCGTTAAACACGGCAACTGCGTTCATGATTTGCACGACTCCCTTCGTGCATGTATCGTGTCGGTGCACGTTGAGTATTAATATTAACGACACTCCTAGCGCCTGGACGCCCGGCTTCAGAGGCGTGTCCGGATGCACCTCGGGTCCGTCCGAGTGTCCCTCTCCCCGGCGCATTTAAAACCACTCCCGCCCCCCGCACGGAACAGACCAAAACAACGAAGCAACTAGCGCCTCGGGTCCGTCCAACTCGGGTATCACTCGCCAGTCGCAGCGGCCCGTCCCACGCTCGCGCGCGGCCCGACCTCCCGCCTCACCGCCATCCCGCCACGCCGCCCGTCCCCCTGCCATCCCATCGCACCTCCCATCCCCCTGCCGCGCCCCGCTAGGTGCGTCGCATCCTCACCGCGCTCCCATCAAAAGTATTACTTGTTTGCAACATCAAAACAAGTCTACTGCAACATCAGAACAAAGCGACCGCAACAACAGAATAAAGCTACTGCAATGCGAGATGCAAGATCAGAAAAAGAAACTAATGCAACAAAGAAATATTACTTATTTCAACACCAGAACAAGGCTACTACAACAAACAGAACAAAGCGCAATACGAGAAAGCAACATCAGAAAAAAGCTAATGCAACGAAGAAAAATTACTAGTTGCAACAACAAAACAAGGTTACTGCAACAACAAGAAACAAAGCGCAATGCGAGATGCAATATCAGAAAAAAGAGTCTAATGCAACAAAGAAATATTACTTATTGCAACAGCAAAACAAGGCTACTGCAACAACAGAAACAAAGCGCAATGCGAGATGCAACATTAGAAAAAAAGAGACTAATGCCACAAAGAAATATTACTTGTTGCAACATCAAAACAAGGCAACTGCAATAGAGCTCGCCGGAACCTTAGCCACCGACGTGTCCCTCAGATCCAAATCCAGATCCAGTGGAGGAGGAGGAGGAGGAGGAGAGCTCAGATCCAGAGAAGGAGGAGGAAGGCTCAGATCTAGAGGAGGAACGACGTACCTCATCGGAGCTGGAGCCGTCGTCATCGTCTCCGGTGGAGGGAGCGGGAGTGAGGTCGCTGGATAGCGCGGGGTGGCATAAAGGTCGCGGGGGAGGGAGGGAGGGAGGGAGGGAGGGAGGGAGGGAGCACGGCCGGGCGGAGGCGACAGCGAGCTCGCACGCAGGTGCGGCATCCCGTCCTGGGCGCACGGCCGGAGAGCGGCTCGGGTGAGCGGGAGCGAATGCCTACGGGAGAGTGGGAGGCGAGCGAGTGCGTGTGAGAGAGCGGGGGAGAATGAGTGGGTGCGTCCGTTCCCGTCCGCTGGGGGTCACGGGTTGGATGGGAGCAGGGGGTCACGCCCGCTCAAGTCGTTCCTATGCGGGTCCGTCTGGGCGGGACGGACGCCCGCACAGTATCAATATCGTAATATTAATGGTGGGACATAGTTAACCGGAACCGGAAAAAACAAAGCGAAAGAACCATAATCAAAAGTTCAAAACTAAAAGAATCAAGCCTAAAAAGAATCGGTTCCAATAACCGAGAACGTTGGGTTGCTACTCTTGGATAACTAAATTAACCGGAGGAATCAAAATACATGAATTGTGCTCTCATTCACTTGCATTTTGTAAAATTATGTTTGGTTTATTTGAATTGCTATGTATTTGTGATCCATATTGTTACTCTTCACTTATCAATTATTATTATGTAAATGGAGGTAGTGTTGTCCAAACTTGCTTTAGAGCTTGCATATTTTTTTTGGTGTTCATCTCTCCTAAAAAATGTCCGGTTAGTTCGGTTAGAACAGGAATGAAACCGAAATAATCAAAATTCTTGGTTTCCAAAATTTCTTAGAACCTATCTATCCTATTCTTTCCCTATTCTTTAGGAACCAAATTTCTTTAGGAACCGAAATCGAAACCGAATGCTTGCCCCTACTGCTAGGCTGAGGACAAAAACTATAAGTCACTGAAAAAATAGCCACGGAATGTTTGAGCAACTCCAACACCTCGGTTATTCTTGTTTTGGAGGTTATTTTAGAATTTGTATAGCAAAACATAGGCTCCAACAGATGTGCTATCTGGTTTTGTAAAATAGGAGGTTGGCTATCCCTTAATTTTAGGTGGCTATATAAAGTCAACCATGGGCGCTAGCTATCTGAAGATGACAAATAGCAAGGCTGTTGCAAACCTCTTCTTTTTAGAGGAGTTTTCTATTTTACAAAATGGCTAAACTATGAAATTTAGCTAGTAATTTTAGCCAATCTGTCGGCGTTGCTCTAATAGGTGAAGTGTAGTCCTTTATTAGTTAATTATGCTTGGCTAGCAGACTTAACAACTAGTAAAGAATCTGACTAAAAATTAATTCCTATATTAGTTGCTTGTTTAAATGAACTAGAGAGTAATTTCTAACAGCTACTCTCTCCATTCTAGATTCTAGTCTTTTCTATGTTTTCTAGATACATGACATTTACTACATGTCCAGATATAAATTATGTTTGTATATATAATAAAAGATATCCACATGTAAAAGACAAAACGACTTGTAACTTTAAATATAGAGAATACTTGTTAGTAGCCGAAGCAAACAGTATCCTAGATCTAAAGGAGATTCACTTCACACGACAGAACTCGTAGTGGTATAGCACGTAGTACGGGACACGTTCCTACCCACCAAACATTTTCAAACCTACATGGAACTTGAAGAATGGACCAACCAAAGTCAATACGAAATCATAATCACACACGACTCGTGATCCTAACCGCTAACCATCAAGATAATGCCACTTGAACGGACAAGGCTAAGAGGGTGTTTGATACCCCTCCTAAACTTTAGTTAATTACAAAACTAATTATATAAATGGAGACTAATTTATGAGACGAATCCATTAAACCTAACCCGTCCATGATTTGATAATGTGTAGCTACAGTAACCATGTACTAATAATAGATTAATTGTGCTTAATAAATTTTATCTCGTAAATTCGTCTTCATCTGTACAGTTAGTTTTATAATTAGCATATATTTAATCCTCCTAATTAATATCTGAATGTTTAATGTGACAGGGACTCTCTGAATCCAAACACCCCTGGCTCGCAGAAATGCAGCGCGCGACCCCAGCCCTGCTGCCCCGCAAGCGACTCAGCCCCACACACGTAGGATCGTGTGAAGACACGTTCTCCAAAAAACAAAACATATAATTTTTGAACGATGTATCTGTTTTTTTATTCCATCTACACTGATATGTTCTATGTGACGAGGCAAATAAAACTAGACCATACTTGCCTATGTTTCGAAGAATTTTATTTTAGCATCAATTTATGTGTAAATATGTGCTAGATGATTTATTAAAGGAGTCACTACCATATAATAATAAAGTTGTTACTGAAAATATACTAAAGTTGTTACATAGTATGCACATCAAATGTTACCATAGAAATATAATAAAATTGTTATCATGCCCGCCGTCCCTAGCTCAGTTGAAAATCCAATTTTATTAAGTTAAATTCTAAAATCAAGTTCCAGCTATTTACAGAAGTGCCACTGATCTTGTTTTAGTCATAAAATCTCCGTTTTAGCTCCGATTTGATCTGTTCAAGTTGTGTTATATTTATAATTGCGTAATCTATAAGTTCATACTACTGTTAAACATGTTTTCAACTTTTGAAATTTAAGTTTAGATTTAATCTATTATTTTATTAAAAGAAATCTTGTTTAATTCATAACTTCTTCGTTATAACTCTTATTAGAGTGTTTTTCGTATTTGTGTGTTTATAGTAACGTGTAGAACATCTTTAAACCCTTTTTACTTGATGTTTATTATATTTGGTGTATTGTTCTAATTTAGTTCTATTGTTTGCTTCGTGTATGATTGTATGGATGCTTGTGTGGTGTTCTATGTTCATGTCCAGTCGGTGAGCTATACGTGGTGAATCCAGAAACAATTCATTAAGGGTTTGGACTAGAAAAAGGATCTGAGTTTTAAGACAAGTATAGCATGGGATCTACCTTGTTGTCCTATTCACCTTAATATCATTTTAATCATATGCATGTGTCTACCTTGGCAGCCGTAGTAATTTTCCTAGCTATTTGATATCCTAGATTTCTTGATTCCTATGGGTTTATGCATTGGGTAGTATAATGCTAGTGCTTAACTACAACCATGATCTTGTAACTTGACTAATGGAATATGCAACAAACATTAAAAGATGCTTTTTAGCAACATAGAACAAGGGGGCTAGAGCATTGGGCTATTTTTATGGTGCTCTAGATTCCTCTCCCTAAGGAGTTTTCTATAAGCGAACATCCGGGACTTATAGTACAACTGTGAGGGCTACATGGCTCTGGCTTGAGCTCAGTATGAGGACCTTTTTTAGCTTGTTAGAGATTATCTTTATGGCGTAAGAATGGCTTGCCGAATCAGATATAGAACATCCTCTACTCTTATGTGTATAGGCTGTGCGTCATTGTGCCTTCGACATGGGGGTTCCTATATATGTTTGCCAAGTGAATCTAATGGCGCTAACTTATTAGACGAACCTTTGAAAAGCTTCATAGTGAACCCTACCGATCTTTCTTGGAAGTGGGTCAAGAGATTAGCTACCTCGGGCGAAAGGGTAAATCACGACTCACAACGAAAGTGTACAATCTCTGCAGAGTGTAAGACTGGTATATCAGTCGTGCTCATGGTCATGAGCAGCCTTAGATCCTTACGGAATAGATGAAGAACACGAATGATACCGATGATGAAGATGCACACTAATGATTACTGTTTATGCTGTTTATTATTCATGTTTACCTGATCATGTGTTTATATGGGCTTGTGGATAAACTTGTTGCTGCCCAATTGCTAAAATTGTGACAATTAAAAGCTAATCGCAGTTAAAACAATGTCAGCATTTTGTGCCTCATGAACCCCATGTTATATTTGTTGAGTACGACATGTACTTATGGTTGCTTTATTTTTCAATTATTTAGATAAAAATCCCGGATGGGTACCAGATTGCTAGAGTTTGGAGGAATTAGGCTTGTAATCAACCAGTCAGTTGTCCCTATGAAATTAGAGTCTTCATCCGAAGATCGGAGTTATCTTTTCGCTGTTTGCTATCTAAGGTTATATTCTTTATACTAAGTACATTATATATTGAGCATTGTCTATTGATATTACCCTTATTTGTAGCTATATGTGAGATTTGACTTCCTAGACTCACATATGGTGTGTATCTGGTTTTGTTCTTAAAACCGGGTACTACAAAGTGGTATCAGAGCAATACTAACTATAGGACGCAAGCCTAGTAGAAACTGATCGATCTAAGGTTTAGAAGTTGCTACAAAAACCCTTGCTCTATGAACCTTGATATTTTTTTCTCTACTATATCTCTACCCTTGCTATTCATCTCTATCTTGGTGTCTATTTTAAAGTCTTGGTTCTCATCTTCACTCCTTAATTTGATATGCTTTTAGAGCTGTTCCTCACCACCTTCTTGCGTAATCTGAAGATGAGTCTTAGGATTATTACCCCTAGTACAATGAGGACGATAGTATCGCAAGTTGAGTCAATGATTGAATTATGCACCTTTTGTGTTTTATTGAATTGTCATTATGCTTCTGCTTGTTTTGAAACTTTGTAATAATTGCAATGATCTTGTTGGGTGTTCCCGTAATTTCATTTAGTTTATAGGATTAAGGTATAAGGATTAAAGAAATAAATAATCAGGTTTTGGTTATCTCCTGTTTCCTCTATCCTGTCTTTTCAGAGCAGCCTGCACTCTTCGGCTTATATCTCTAATTTTGGATGATCAGAAACCATAGAAAAATTTTGTACAATAGTAGACTTCAACATATTTTTCTGACCATAAGAATCACCCTGATAGCTATTTTGGTTACGGAGTTATGAAAATCACAAGACAATGCACCTGGGCTATCGGAAGCCTAGAACAGTTTCTGTTGTGCACTATTTTTGACTACCTTAACTGTAGAATTTGGAAAAGTGTTCCATAAGGAAGTTGTGGAGGATTTGATAAGATTTTCAACGGTATAAGCTACAACTACATTGGATTAATAGAATTAGAGTTATAGCTATTTTACTATGCTGCTATTTTTCTGCTCGCGAGGAATTTTAGATTTCTTGTTCTTTTCCATACATGAGAGTATCATTGGGATGTCAGAACATCTTGATACTAGTTAGCTCATTTGGAAGAAGGTGAATCTACCATTTTTGTGTCCCCTAGTTGATCTTTTTTTAAGGGGGTAGCCAAGTTGAAGAAGTTGCAAGAGGAAGTTTGATACGTTCTAGTTATTCATTTGAAAGCATCGATTATCTCTGTGATGGTTGCTACTAGAAGAAGTGCTTCGCGTGATGGCCGAAGGAATCCTGCCAATTTTAATCCACCGCCACCTAATCCCCCATCTATAGAGCAAGTTTTGATGATGCAAACTCAGTTATTACAGACTATTGCTCAAAGTGTGTTGAACAACCCGCATCAAGCACCACCTATTGACAGGCGTGGTGAATTTATGAAGGGACACCCACCGACATTCTCTTATACAAGTGAACCACTAGAAGCTGATGACTAGTTTAGATCTATGGAGAGATAACTTGACATAGCTCAGTGTGATGACCATGTGTCGGGTTCATAAACCTAGGGTCCCTCGTGGACCGGTCTCCCAACAGAGGCTCGGCCCAAGCAGACAATGCACAAACTCGTGGGCTGGCCTAGGTATCTAAATGATAGGCCAGAAGGGCAATCCAATCACCAACCGGAAGGACTGGTCGAGGAGGAACAGTGCCTGTCTTTCAATTTCAGCCCACCTCTCCGACCGGAGCACTCGCTCCGGTGTCTAGCCCGCCTTCGCATAGCCTCTCCGACCAGAAGGCCTAGCCAAAGCACTACTTCCGACTCCAACCCATGTCTCCGACCGGGGTGCACCAAACCCCTGCTCACTGCTCTTCTCCGACTGACGCAATCAGAGCCGACTGGAACCAACCGACCGAGGACGCCCGCTCGGTAAGGACCAGGGAACGAACGGAGAAAGCAAGGTAGGGCACACAAGTCAAACCGCAATACCAAGGTCCGTGCCCTGTACACCCACAGAAATAGTACTCTGCAACCGCCCTGGCACAACAGAGCCCAAACAGTGTTGTAGGCGCCGACATTTTTTTCCTACAGTATTGTGGGCGCCCTTAACTCCCTTATGGTAAGGCTCCCCCACATGCCTCTGGGCGTCGACAGTGTTGTGGGCCCCGACATTTACCATACTAGGCAAACATGGTTGGACCCCTTGCATGCCTCCAAGCCTTGACAGTGTGGTAGGCGCCGACGTCTGCCATACCCAAACAAGACAACATAACCTCCCACATGCATCTGACATCCAACAGTGTTGTGGGCACCTACCATCATCCTGTACCCGCCGACATGGGCAACAAGGATTAGAAGCATACGTACTCTCTCTCTCTCACTTGTAAGGCCATCCCCTTCATCTATAAAAGGGGATGCGCTCTCTCCCAACATCCAGGTCGTTCAAGTCATTACAGATTCATTAGATCAACCAAGTTCGCTAGTTCACAACAACAGAACTGCTAGGTTCGAACCACAAGCACACACTTAAACACTTAGCTCGTAGCGGGGCTCCCGTCACTCTCAGCCCTTCCGACCAGAGTCCGACCGGACCTCTTGTACCCTATCTTTCTCCTTCCCGTTTGTAACCCCACTGTAAGCTTCGAGCACCTAGGCTCAGGAATAAAGTCACCGATCGACTCAAACTGGACATAGGGCACGTTGCCTGAACCAGTATAAACCCTGTGTCATTGAGTGCTAGGCCACCTCTGATCACAACATATGGCAAAACTATAAATATTTACGCGTTGGTCACTTTCTACACCGACACCATGAGAAGGTGTTTTTTTGCGTCCGACCAACTCCAGAGCGCAGAACAAGACTGGTGGTTGTCTTACCAGTATGGACATCCCAACAATGCTGGACAGATCACCTAGAAGGAGTTTAGCGAGAGCTTTAGGTCCTACCATATTTCGTTAGGTGTGGTAGAACTTAAGCAAGATGAGTTTCTCAACTTGAAGCAAGGCTCCATGTCAATGTGTGAGTATTGTGATAGGTTCACTCAATTGTTATGCTATACTCTAGGAGAGATTGAAGAGAACAAGAGAAAGCGTGACCTTCAACGCCAGTTAAGAAACACTCATCTCTGTTTTGCTATGCAATCAAAATATCAACTACACCCTATGAATCTGCTTAGGAGTACAGATCAGGATCAGTATCAGTAACCCTATGATGAAGTGCAGCATTTTAGCTCTCAAGAGCCATGTCTACACCTCCCACTATCACCTTGATGAAGACAAATACTTCTACTAGTGAGGAAGATTATGATTGTGGTAAGATTGAACATTATGAGAACGATTGTCTTAAGAAGTTGCTGAGAGTAATCAAAGCCAGAATCGACGACAGCAGGAGCTGGAATAGAATGTCCATAAGAAGCAGGTGCAAGAAAATAAATTAAAGCAAAACTACATCCCTGAAAGTCTGAACAATGTGGATATGATTACCACGCAAGATGTTGTTTATGGTTTCATTGTAGTAAGCTCGGCCACTGATATGGGGTTGTTTGACCCTAGTGCTTCACATTCATTCATTCATCTCTAAGGAATATGTGGAAGATCATAAGATAACTATGCTTCCAATGAGGAGACCGGTGATAGTTAACTCTTGAGGAGGAGAAATGAAGGAAAACCACATATGCCCAAAAGTTAGTCTTGACATAAAGGGAAAAAACTTCGAGGCAAACCTTATTGCTTTGGAGTTAAGGGACATTGATGTTATCCTTGAAAAGGGATGGTTATCTGCTAGTAAATGAGTGATTAAGTATGCCTAACGTTCGGTGCTTCTAACAACACTGTCAGGAGAAAGAATTGAGTATGAGGGTATTCAACCTTCATCTAAGGAATATGAGAATGACCTATTAGAAGGTGTATAGTCAAAGGATGTATGCCACTTAAGGGCTTCATCATCCAGAGTAAGTATCCTTTGCTCGGTTGATAAGTTATTGTATCATCTACGAGGAATGGATGCATTCGTCAATATGGCTCTGCAATTCGAGCTATCCTCAGCTGGGAGTCCAATCTTCAACATACCTAGGACAAGTAGGCGTTGATGACATAGGAATGAGATATCTGATAACTATAGATGGTTCTATGGAGTCTCAGGAAATCCCAATGATATATTAAGCATGACAAGAAGGTTTGGATTGAAGAAAGTTAATGATGTGATTGGAATCCACTCGAAGATGTGAGCGGAATTTAGAGTTTTAATAATGAGCTTTGGTTAGAGGTTTAAGGAAAGTTTATCCAAGACCATCAAGATAATGATAGTGTTACTGGAGAAGGTTTAAGTTCGGATCAAGATACCTCAGCTAAGTATTTGATGGGAAAAAAGGGTTGGAGTAAAACCTATGTATTAGCTTTGTCAGATCAGGATAAGAGCTTTATATCCATTATGATGCACCCTGTCAAAGGTGTGGGATGTGTCCTTATGCAAGAAGAAAAAAATAGAGGCTTATGCAAGAAAGCATGAGATAGAACATCTGAAGTATGATCTGGAGTCATCCATTATGGAGCATGGATGTACTATCTACTTGGGCTTAAAAATGACATCTAGGAGGATCACAAGAATCTACAGGACATCTTCACTAAGATGGTCTTGAGCTTGTGTTATCCTCGTTAGAATGAAATTGATTATAACTTAGAAAAGTGCTATCACTTCAAGGAACAAAGTCATGACCGATGCCCTTGGCAATGGAGAATTGTGCTAAGAAGGTTCCAAGTTCGAGCAACTTAAGCGGAATCATTAATATTTTGAAGATTGGTGGTAGATTCTCTTTCTGGCCAAGAAAGTGAAAAGGCTCCGTTAGAAGGTGAACATATGAAGAAAGAGGTCTAATAAGTATGGACTAAAAAGAAAAAATGGCCTAGTGATTGAAGTTACCTAGGCATGGTCTGGAGAATCTGTCAAAATCTTGAAATCAGTTGGGCAAGTTACTTGGAGTAAGGTCCACAGGTATGCAAGGTAAAGAAGAATCCAAAGATGGAGAGTCTGCATCTCTTTTGTCACCATCTCCATGAATCTCGAGGACGAGATTTCTCTTAAGGGGGGTAGAATTGTAACACCCTAAAAATTGCCCTTTTTAAAATAGGGTTAAAAAGATTTAATTTGATATTTTTGTGCTCATGAAAACATAGGTAAATAATAATTTTTATTAAATTATAATTTAATATAAGGCTTAGCAACATTTTTGTGCATTCATGCCATTGCATTTTGTTTATTGTGATGAGTTGTTTGATCCAAATTCAAATTTATTTAAAATGTTTTTGAAAATGGATTTCAAAATAAGATTTAGAAAAAGAAAGAAAAAGAAAAATTCTCCCTCTCATTTCTGGCCCACTCGGCCTGCTCCTCACTTCCCTCTCTTCTACCGCGCCTGGCCCAGTTTCCCTCTCTACGCTAGCAGGCCGGCCTAACCCTGCTCGGCCTTTTCCTTTTTCCCGCGTGGCCCACTTCTCCTCCGCGGCACACCTGTTTATTTCAGCTCGCTGCTCCATTCCCACCGGTCCAGCGCCGCGCCTCCCCTCTCTCCCATGCGCAGTCGCTGACAGGCAGACCCCACTGGTCATCTCCTACCTCCCGTTCGCGTCGGACTCTTACCAGCGCCGTCCGCTCCACGCCGCCAAAATCCACCTTGGTAAGTTCGCCTCGCCGTGCCCTCTCTCTTCCGTGCCTCCCCTATCGCTGACTTGTGGGACCCAGCTGTCAGTCATGCCATCTCCTACCTCCGTCGTCCCCTCCATGGACTCTATCCGCCATGAGAGGCCAACGCCGCTAGGACTCCGCGCCATGCCTTGTGCCCCACTAAAAGGTCCTAATGGCTAGAGGGGGGGTGAATAGCCTAATAAAATTCTACAACAACACTTAACAAAATGTGTTAGACAATTTTGCGGCGAAGCGAGTGTTGCGATAGCCTACTAAAATGCAAGCCACCTACCTCAATTCTATTTTGAATAGTGTATGTCCACACAATAGCTATGACACTTAGCTAAATTAGTGTGCTCTCAAAGACTAACTAAAGAGCAACACTAATCAAACAAACAAGCTCTCACAACTAGCTACACTAAAGAGCTTGATAAATAGTTTCTTGATAATGTAAGAGTGAGCAAGAGAGTTATACTGCTTGCGTGTAGTGGTAGGAACCAATCAATCACAATAATGAATACCAATGTAGACCAATCACCTCGGAATCAAATGATGAACACAATGATTTTTACCGAGGTTTACTTGCTTGCCAAGCAAGCTAGTCCTCGTTAATGGCGATTCACTCACTTGAGGTTCACGCTACCGATTGGCATCACTCGCCAAACCCTCAATAGGGTGCCGCACAACCAACACAAGATGAGGATCACACAAGCCACAAGCAATTTACTAGAGTACCTTTTGGCGCTCCGCCAGAAAAAGGTCAAGAACCCTCACAATCACCACGATCCGAGTCGGAGACAATCACCTCCTCCACTCAACGATCCTTGCTTGCTCCAAGCCGCCTAGGTGGCGGCAACCACCAAGAGTAACAAGCGAAATCCATGAATGAAACATAATCACCAAGTGCCTCTAGATGCAATCACTCAAGCAATGCACTTGGATTCACTCCCAATCTCACTATGATGATGAATCAATGATGTAGATGAGTGGGAGGGTTTGGCTAAAGCTCACAAGGTTGCTATGTCAATGAAAATGTGCAAGAGAGCTCCCTTGAGCCGGCCATGGGGCTATAAATAGAGCCCCAATCAAATAGAGCCGTTATACCCCTTCACTAGGCAAAACGCGCTCTGACCGGACGCTCCGGTCATCTTGACCGGACAGCCGGCCCTCGGCGTCCGGTCGCCTGCCGGATGCCATCACGTCACCGACTTCAAACGCTGTTCGTCGATTTCAATGGTCTGGTTGACCGGACGCTCAGTAATCGACCGGACGGACAAGCCCCAAGCCCGGCGTCCGATCGCTTCGATAGCTCCCGAGGCATGTTTTTTCGACCAACGCAGTCCGGTCCACATTGACCGGACGCGACCGTCGTCGGTGCTCAACCCTAGCCATCAGTCTTGCCCGACACGACCAGGACATAGCCTTTTCAGCGTCCGGTCATTGAGTGACCCAAATATTCCGGCCGAGAGACCGACGCCAGCATCATTTCGATCAACTCCATTTCAACTCTTACTTCTTCACCCTTGCTCAAGTGTGCCAACCACCAAGAATTTTGCATCCGGCGCAATAGAAAATAGACATTTCATTTTCCCGAAAGCGCCGAATCCCGCCGACCCAAACCCATCTCAACCCTACAAACACCTTATGCACATGTGGTAGCATATTTACACAAATATTATCAAGGGTGTTAGCACTCCACTAGATCCTAAATGCATATGCAATGAGTTAGAGTATCTAGTGGCACTTTGATAACCGCATTCCGATACGAGTTTCACCCCTCTTAATAGTACGGCTATCAAACCTAAATGTGATCACACTCTCTAAGTGTCTTGATCACCAAAATAAAATAGCTCCTACAAGTTATACCTTTGCCTTGAGCTTTTTGTTTTTCTCTTTCTTCTCTTCAAGTTTAAGCCCTTGATCATCTCCATGCTATCATCATTGTCATGTTATGATCTTCATTTGCTTCTCTACTTGAAGTGTGCTACCTATCTCATGATCACTTGATGAACTAGGTTAGCACTTAGGGTTTCATCAATTTACCAAAACCAAACAAGAGCTTTCACCCACGTTGCTTCTCGGCCATAAATAGCAGCCCCGCACTGTGCCGCTTCCATCCCAAGCCTCGGAGCCGCAGCCAAGTCATCGAATCACCGCGCCACCGCGAAACCCTAGCGCCGTCGTCCGCCATCGCCCCACCGAGCAGCGCACCGCCTCTGTCCGCTTCGCGCCCTGGTAAGATGCCTAGCTGAGTTCGCATTTCTCTCCTCTTCCTCCCCGTGCTTCCGGATTGCCTTCCCGTGGTCTCTAGGACTGTTTTCGCGCTCGCCGACGAGCTCTGCGTCGCGGGCAATGGCATCCCACCGTGCTGGTTCACTATTCCGGCTGTGCCCTCACTCAACCCCCCATCTAATCCCCACCGTCCAATCTCGGCCGTACGGCTTAAATTCAACCGTACCCCTTCGCCGGGTTTATTTGCAAAAGAACCCCTGCAGTTTCACGTAATAGAACCCATCGTCCCTGTACTTTTTCTAAAGAATCCCTATACTTCTTTATCATGGGCGCCGTCCCAAGCTCTATTGAAAATCCAATTTTATTAAGTTAAATTCTAAAATCAAGTTCCAGCTATTTATAGAAGTGCTACTGATCTTGTTTTAGCCATAAAATCTCCATTTTAGCTCCGATTTGATGCGTTCAAGTTCTGTTAGATTTGTAATTGCGTAATCTACAAGTTCATACTACTGTTAAACATGTTTTTAACTTTTGAAATTCGAGGTTAGATTTAATCTATTATTTTATTAAAGGAAATCTTGTTTAATTCATAACTTCTTCGTTATAGCTCTGATTAGAGTGCTTTTCACGTTTGTTTGTTCATAGTAACATGTAGAACATCTTTAAAACCTTTTTTACTTATTATTTATTTTGTTTGGTGTACTGTTCTAATTTAGTTCTATTGTTCGCTTCGTGTATGATTGTATGGATGTTTGTGTAGTGTTCTATGATCATGTCCAGTCGATGAGCTATACGTGTTGAATCCAGAAGCAATTTATTGTGGATTTGGACTAGAAGAAGGACATGAGTTTTAAAGAAAATATAGAATGGGATCTTCCTTGTTGTTCTATTCACCTTAATATCATTTTAATCATATGCATGTGTTTACCTTGACAACCGTAGTAATTTTTTTAGCTATTTGATATCCTGGATTTATTGATTCCTATGGGTTTATGCATTGGGTAGTATGATGCTAGTGCTTAACTACAACGATGATCTTATAACTTGACTAATAAAATATGCAATAAACATTAAAAGATATTTTTTAGCAACATGGAATAAGGGAGCTAGAGCATTGGGCTATTTTTATGGTGCTCTAGATTCCTCTCTCTAAGAACTTATCTGTAAACGAACATCTAGGACTTACAGTACAACTGTGAGGGCTACATGGCTCTGGCTTTAGCTCAGTATGAGGACATTTTCTAACTTGTTAGAGGTTACCTTTATGGCGTAAGAATGGCTTGTCGAATCGGGTATAGGACAGCCGCTACTCTTATGTGTATAGGCTGTGTGTCATTGTGCCATTCGACAGGGGGTTCCTATATCTGTTTACCAAGTGAATCTAATGGCCCTAACTTGTTAGACGAACCTTTGAAATGCTTTATAGTGAATCTGGCCGACCTTCCTTGGAAGTGGGTCAAGAGATTAGCTACCTCGAACGAAAGGGTAAATCACGACTCACAGTGAAAATGTACAACCTCTGTAGAGTGTAAAACTGGTATATCAGCCGTGCTCATAGACACAAGCGGCCTTAGACCATTACAGAATAGATGAAGAATATGGATGATATTATTCATGTTTACCTGATCATGTGTTTATATAGGCTTGTGGATAAACTTGTTTAAATTAGTTGCAGTTTAAATTAACCTGCACCACTAGAATTTATTATGATCTAACAGTTTAAATTAACCTACACCACTAGAATTTATTATGATCTACCAGTTTAAATTAACCTACACCACTAAAATTTATTGTGATCTAACAGTTTAAATTAAATCAAGGAGCCCATGAAAGAAATTTATTTGAAAAAAATAGCATACGACAAACTAATTTGTTATAATGAGAAAAGACTAAGTATCTATGCAATTTGAACGGGCCATTTTACTAGTTATTACTATCATTAGGATCATGCCCGTGCGTTGCTACGGGAATAAAAGCTATTAAGTAATACTAATTAGTTACAGTACACCGAGAGCTAGTTTAAAAGTAGGGCAACATCACACGCAACTCACAACCTTTGTAAGTGATACTAATTAGTTGCGGTTTCCAGCCTTTGTAAGTGATACTAATTAGTTACAGTTCCCAACCTTTTTAAGTGATACTAATTAGTTGCAGTAGCGAACGTATATACATCATGGATACATCCCTATACTGAACAAGTCTGATGCTCTGTTCGGAAAGCTAAATTGCACAAATGGCTACCCTGAAGTGCTTAGCATGTAGCTATCACCTCTCCTGATGGGCACCCAAACCTGAAGCAACAAATAAACTCCATGAAGTAACTGCGCAGAGGTGGTAGCCTGGTTCTGATCAAAGTAACACTAACACAAAAATCATAGGTCTGATAACTGAGTCCACCATGCATGGGACATGTCAGCAGCAGCAGACCCTAGTCTTCACACTCCCTGGAAAAAAAGTTAATATATTTCAAAGAGGATAGAAAACTCAAATCTGTTGAAAATACACACACGCAAACAGATCGGCACGCACTTACCTGCTAACGTCTGTAAATTCCTTGAACAAATTTATATTGGTCATCCAGGGATCATCATGTTCATATCCAAAACCTGTGTCGAGAAGACTCAAGTTCGAAGTTTCAACAAATACTCTTTGTTTGATCTAGTTGGGCCTATAACAAGGTAAATTTGCCTCAACATAGCAGTTTTCTTACAAAACTGACCTGTTTGGAAGGCAAGTATTTAGTCTAATACCCTTGTAAAATACATGCCACACAAATTTTCCGCTTGTAACTTTAAAATGCTGCTTGGATGACCCATATCTACATATGGCAACGGGGTGGGTTCAGGGTGGATATCTACGGTTTCGGGTCTAGCGGTTTTGGTTTTGGGGACAGTTTTGCACCCGCGGCTTTTCGGGTTCGGACATCCGAACGGTTACGAGTTTGGGGCGGATCCTCATTTTCCCCCGCGGATCACCATTGGAGCCCCGGATTGATTGAGCCCACTAGCAACCCATCTAATAACCATAACTCTCAACCCTCACATAAACATGGCAACAGGTAAAATCCGCGCGGATATAGGAATCACAAACCCGCACCCGCGACAATATATCTGTGCCCGCACCCGCGCCCGCCACCCGCCACGGGCAGCACTATGCGCCCCCGCCCGCTATCCGCGGGCATGTTTTGCCCGCGGGCATGCCTGCATACCCGCCAGAAGTATAAATAGATGATATTTAACATAAGTATGTGACAGCTAACACAGAATGACAAAAGTATAAATAGATCACAACGTTCAATTATTCATCACACGTTCATAATCTCAATTCATCACAATCACAAATCACACAACACAGTTCAATAGTTCACCACGATCCACACATTCAACAATACAGTACAGGCCTACCATACAAGTACACATTGTTCAACTGCAAAGTCTTCCAAGTGATGCAAATAAACAAGACATGAACAAGTAATTAGTCGGAATCCGCTCTAGTGATGCAAGATTCATCTTTCGGATCTTCTTCATTGTCTTCAAGGCATGACCAAAAGCTATTGAACCTTCCATCACCCTCATCTACATTCAAGTTCAAACATTAGTAGCTGCAGTATACAGTCCATGTATTAATGAAAAGAATTCATTGTAAATGCACATTTTTATACCTTTGAGATTGTGACGAAGCCAACTTTGGCTGCACATCAAAGCTTCCAACATTTTAGGAGTAAGACGACTGCGATGCTCACTTAAAACCCTCCCACTAGTACTGAAAGCCAATTCAGAAGCTACTGTGGTGATTGGAATAGCCAAAATATCATGAGCAATTAGCCTCAAAGTAGGATAACGAGCTTCCTCCAACTTCCACCAGTCAAGGATATCAAAATAATCATTCTTATCATAAGGAAGAGTTTCCTCTTCCAAGTAGCGATCAAGTTCATTCTTACTTCTAACAAAGCTTGTAGTCTTCTTATTTGCAGCAAGGGTTTTAAATATGAACAACACAGCAGCTGCACTAACTGTAGAAGGGGCACCACCAGAGGATGTAGCCACAGAGTCTTGGTCTTTCACATGATAATGTTTCATTAAACCAGCAAGCAATTCCTGGGCCTCTATAACATACTATTTTCCAGCAGCCTCTTCTCTAAAAAGGGCAATATAGCAAGCATGTAACATTGTCATCTTAAGACGTGGATAAAAAATAACAGCTACAGCCATAAGACCATGGATGTTAGCCCAATACTTATCATACTTTTCTATCATGGCAGCAGACATGTTCCTAATAGTTTCATTTTCATCATGACCCCAAGAGTTGAGTTTAAGTTTAATCTCACATACTTTAGGGAAGAACAGGTTAGCTGTAACATATTTTGTCCCAGAAAACAGCTCAGTAAGCTCATAGAATAACCCTCTTTTGATTTTCAGCTGTCCAAATGTCAGTTGTGATAGCAACACGACAATTTATCATTTGCAAGAATATCCTAGCTTTCTTTTTCTCCCTCATAGAAACTCACGATATCCCTTCTAATAGTGTTTCTAGTTGCCATTTTTAACAAAGGTTGTAATGCACTAACAAATTTACGAAAGCCATGGTGATCAACAATGGACAACGGGTACTCATGCAGTATAATCATGGAATAAAGAGCTTTTCTAGCTACATCTTGATCAAACACATAGCTTTCTACAGCTACTGCCCCCTTTTCGGTGGTTCCAAACCTCAAATTAGTTTGAACTTTTGTTCCTGCCTTCTTGTTATTGTAGGGACAAGTTTTCAAATGAGTTTTCAAGTGAGTTGTACCATTTCTTGATGTGGTTGAAAGCTTCTTGTTGCAGTGGTTGCATTTGGCCTTCCAAACTCCATCAACACGCGCTTTTTCAAAGTCATTCCAGACTACAGAGGTGAGCTTTCTCTTTGAAGGCTGCCCACCATCATCCGAGCCCTCCTCCCCCTCTGATACGTTCACAACATCCACAGCTTTGTCCTGCTCAGTACCTGCAGCAGTTGCATGGGAGGTTTGCACTTGGGAGCTACCAGGGGTCGCCATTGTAGCTGCACATCACAGTATGTATTAAATTATCACTTAGATTTGTTACTCCAGTTGACTAGGCAGATCTGCAATATGAAGACAAGCACCAAAAAGCACAAGATCTGCTGGGAGGCATCAAGAACAAGTGAACTTGCCTTTGAAGTTGCTCGTCAGGGAAGACGACGGCAGCCTGCGGGACGGAGACGGCAGCCTGCGCGACAGGGATGGTGGCCTGGGTTGGAGCTTCCGAGCAAGGAGGCGCGACGCCGATGGGGAGGCCAGACTCCGGAGGCGCGACTTGGGGTCACCGGTCGCGTGGCCGCGTGGGTGAGCCCGTGAGGGTGACGGCGGCTGCTGATGGGAGTGGGATGGGATTGGGAATTTGGGATGACGGATGAGTGAACCGAAACCCTAGAATCTGAAGGTTATATAGCTCTTAAGCAGTGGCCCCACATGTCAGTGCGGGTTTCACGGGTTTGCGGATATGGGCATGCTCTTTTTTTACCCGTTTACCTTTGCCCGTTGGGCACAACTCTATGCCCGCGCCCGTGACCGCGGGCACAGGTTCACGCCCGTATCCACGCCCACCGTGTCGGGTGCCCGCGGGTATGCGGATTTTTTTTGCCCGTTGCCATCTTTACCCTCACACCCTCTGCACACCTTCAGCCCTCCCCACCCCACCCGATCGCTTGGCCACCAGAGGAACAGGAACCCGCACAGACCACTCGCAAAGACCGCAGAGGAGCAGGGCCGCAGGGGCCGGTGCCACCCGCCCAGATCCACTCGCCGGCAAAGGAGCAGGGTCGGGCGGCCGACCGCCGGCGTCACGGTCCGCGTGCGCCCACACCGGTGAGGAAACCTGCGCCCTTCCCTTTCTTCTCTCTGTTGCGTCCGTCATCTCCGTTCCTCACTCCGTCCGTCCATCACCAGCCTCCTTCCTCGCGCCCACCGCCAGTGCTCACAGCAGGTGCTGCCTCCGGGGGCTGAGCCAGGCTGCGGCGTGTCGCCCCTAGGCCCAGCCGCAGGGCGCAGGCCTGCAGTCCCGCTCCCGCAAGGACCAAGAGGTGGACAGCGTCGGCGGGGAACCACCTAGCAGGGTCTGTGTTGGCTTTGGCTGGTTTCGGATTATCCGTCGGGTTTAGGAGATCCGCGGTTTTCGGATTCGGGGATGAATTTTCACCTGAATCGGTGTTCAGGGCGAATTCGGGTTTTGGTTTTGGTTGCCCAGACACTTCACCCGATCCGAACCCACACAGTTGCCGTCGTTACCGGTATCATAGAAAATAATACCATCGGTTTGGGCTGCTCTGGGCGGAAAATAAAAGTCGTCGAGGGAGACGATTATTTTTATCCGACAGATATCGGGGTCGGTCCGCCGTGGCTGCTCGCGTGCGGTCGCATGGATATAAGGGCCGGCCACGCCGCTCTCCTGCTTGCGTGCCGTCGCCCTTGCAAAATCTCCGCCACCACTGTCATCTAGCTCTCAATCCATGGCGTCGCCATCATCTGCCCTCCACAACCAGCGTCGTCCTTCTTGTTTGGGCCTGAATCTGCGGCGCCGCCCTCTTCTGACTGCCTACAAAGTCGCCGTTGTTCTGCACTCAATCGGTCAATCCACGATGCTATCATCATCTCGGCGGCTTCGATCTGAGCCCATCGTCAGATACTTGATTAGCGTTCTTCTCCCTGCTTCTGCTTCAATAATATATGTCTTCTTCTCTCTCTCAGTTCGATCCATGAAGTCAAACGCTAGAGCTGCTGCAAGCCTGCAACTCCAGCATCAACGTGGTCTGTCTTGGCAATGACGAGCAATGGCAACATCGATGAGCTTTGTGTTTTACCTCTAGGCAGCAACAAGCCAAACAACAGCGAGCTTCCGAGACTCCAGGCACAGGCAGCCAGATGACGGGATTTTGCTCTAGAAGGCTGTAAAAAGACTTGATTTCTTTAGTTCTATCAAATAGAAAATTACAGGGCATTTTTATTACACTGGTAATGTTGTGCACAAGAAAATACAAGTGGAAAGCTCTTACACTTGTAAATGGTTACTATGCATCCAAACACGACCCTCAGATTGTATCATAAATGGTCTTAATTCAATACCAAAAATAATTCGATGCTAAGTGAGCATTTGACCAGCATGCCCATGAAATCTCAAGGCATACCTTGATTTTCTGAGAGGTCAAGAACACAAAATATTCTTAGTACTTTTTATTGAGCCATCAATGCCTACAATTTAGAAAGCTGGGTAATAAACACATTCAAATTTGTATCCCTAGCAAGTGTGACAGAGTGTTCAAGAAATCACAAAGCTATGGAATAAGCTTGAGCTGATAACTTGCAACAGAAACCCAACCTTCAATTCATCAATATTTTTCCCCAAAGTAGTAAAAGATATTACCTCTTTGTCCGCTCGTTGATAAACAACATTTTTTTTTCTAGAACAGTTCCATTCTCTTTCTTCGTGCAACTGTAATGTCAGCACAAGTACATACTGGAGTAAGTCAAACATCAATTTCATCTAGCTCCAATTTGTTATGCACAATTGGTACAGGTGGTTTTCTTCTGCATGCAAAACCTTCCTAAGCAGTTAACATGGATCATGAGAAACCTGGATGACCAAATTAGTTTGCATTACATAAAACAAAAGCTAACTGTAATTAAATACATCTACATCAAACTGAAATAGAGAAGCTTCCAGCCTAAAACAAATTTGAGTTTTACCTGAACAGTGCACGGTGAAGTTACCTGAACGCCGTGATCGAACTGATTGCCAGGCCTATCTAATGCCAGGTGCTGTATAGGAGATGCTGCATGAGACAAAGAGGAGGACTACGTGTGCACAGGGTGAGCTAAACAGCCGAACGGTGATTAATTTTGAAAACAATGCATTTTGTTGAGCTCTTCTCCCTTAGTAGCAGCTATTGCAACCAGATCATCAAGAAATGAGTCAGGTCTATGAACACTCCGCTCAGCCAGATCCAAGACAGTAGCCCTAGGCTATGCCTCTCCGTCCACAAGCACCCCCTCGCCTCCCCTGATTTTTTTCTCAAGAAAAAATGGAACTAACTCAATCATCACATGGTCAACGACTGCAGGACCAAGGCCGCAGGAGTCTGATTACTAATCAGTTGCATCCCCGGTTGCAAGGACCTGATCAACAGCAGCATTTGACCATTCATGAACACGTTCAGGCGTAGCAGGGCAGTTGCCGTGATGATCGAGTTCAGCAACGGGGCTGCCAGGATCGGCGAGACGACACACGTGACTTCGCCTACGCGAAAAACACGAGTTTGCCGACGTCCAGCCAGTCCAGGTGGCTCAAGCCAGTAGGACATTGCCAGATCATGAACAGTAGGGAGACAGGGAAACCTGGATTTCACGATATGTTGTTGCTACCTCTTCACTATCGCGGCGAGGAGGATCGTCCACACGGCTCGATCGTGCAGGGGCGTGGGGTGCAGTGGCACATGACGATCGTCTCCGTGCAGCGATGACGGATGTGGATGTGCCGATCGCGCGCGGGTCGGCGGCGTAGACGAACACAAGGGCTCTAGCAATGTCTCTGGCCGGGAAGTTGACTGGGAAGGCATTGGCGATTTGACCGAATAGGAGGAGGCTGACGCGGATCGAGCGAAGGGGGGGATGCGTTTTGTTCTGCCGGGCAGAGCAAAGCGAGCGAGGCACGTCGTCCTGCCGGGTAGAGTCTTCGCTTCCTAGATTTATGACACAAATCATACAATTGCGCTACAGTGATAAAACTGGAGCAAATGAAAACCCCAACAAACAGGGCCTAGCTAACTAAGTTGGTTTCTTGTAAATGCCGGCGCCAGTCTACTATTGCTAGTCTACAGGAAAATTGTCGACCACCACACACACGACCTGGAGGAGAGGCCGAGAGGGTGGGGACGGTGGGAGTATGGGGGAGGCGCACACGCTCGACTGGCGGTGGTGACGGTGGGGGGCGTTTCACAGTGTAGGGTTACGGAAAAACCGAGGAGTCGAGGTGGGGGGCACGGGCGAGGGCGCGTGTGGGCGAGGAGGAGTCGCGCGCGCGGGTTCTTAGCCACGGGACGGGATGAGTGAGGTATGATCCAAAGAACCTCGTCCATTGGATTTGAGTGAGCAAGAGAAAGGAGAGGTTAGAGTGGGATTTCGTCCGTTCTTTTCTAATAATTTTTTACTCGATATAGTTGCCTTGGTGCGGGTAGAAGAGGTCATGACTGCGAAGAACATTTGATGGGTAGTTGTAGTTAAGTTTACAACTTATGCATTTTTAGAGATTTACCACCTCTAGCATGGCGTCACATCAGCAAAAGCACCATAAAAACCGTTCGTGATGCAAAAGTGACCGGTTTTTAGAAGTTGTGAAGGTTAAAAAATAGTCTTGTAGATTAAGAGAGAAAAAATCAAGTGATAGTTAAGGGAGATTTTGAGATAAATTAGACTTTTCCTAGCTATACTGTCTTTTTTTAGCAAACCCAACTATAGTGTCTTCTCTTTAGGCCTAGGCTAATGGGCCCGTAAGACAAAACTAGATGGACTGGCTGGTGGGCTCACATGCCTGCACGGCAAAGCCAAGCCAGAAGGCAAGGCACACTCTGTCTCTGAGGAAGATTCTCAAATCCATCCTTTTTTATGGCGTTTTGCGAATTTGCCACGTCTCCAGTCTCCGGTCTCCACTCTCTAGTCTCCAGGGCGCATGCATGTGCCCAAACCCCAAAGAAGAAGGCCTCTCCCTCTCCGTCGTCTCCAGGAGTTCAGGGGCGTTCGCAGGCCCGCCTGCCTAGACCGAGAGACGGCGACGGCGAGATGACGGGCTGCTTTGTCTTCCAGGAGCTCGCCTCCGGGATGTCAAGATCGACAAGCCGCCTCGGCACTCAAGGATCTGCTTCGTCTGGGGCCACTGCTTCGGTCGTCACCCGTGCTTCGGTTTGTAACTGGTTACAGTAGCGACACACGCTGGTTCATGTGCTGGCGTGGTTCATCGAGGAAGAAGAGCAGTTGAAGAAGATGAAATCGCGTGCTGGTTATAGTAGCAACGCGCGTGCGTCAAGGATATCTTGTTATTTTTCTGCAAGCCATGTTTCCTTGCTAAAATTTCTGGTTTTTCATCTTGTATAACAGGAACAACCCAAGTTTTCATCTTTTGTCCTGCCCTTACTAGGAAGATGGCATCACAACCCTCAGCAATGCCTTCCATGGAGCTAGAGTGGGACTTGTGAAAGGTTTAGTTTGGTTTTGGATAATTAATGAAATCTAGCACTAACTTTTATCATGAGTTGTGATATGAGCTAGGTTAGTGCAATCCAAGTAGGAGCATGATGATGAAGTCCATGAAGATGAAGATGGACATAAGATGATGATGATCAAGCTCAACTTAGAAAATAAGAAAGAGAAATAAAAACCGAGAAAATCAAGGCAAATGTATTAGATAGTTTTTTGTTTTGCACTCAAGACACCATAGAGTATGTGAGTGACTTAGGATCGATAGCCGTATTATAAAGAGGAAAAATCTTTACCTAAATGGTTTATCGAGTGTCACTAGGTGACATGATTCTTGCATGTATTTAGGAAACTAGTGTGCTAACTTTGACCCTTGTAAAATGCTTTAAAAATGCTAACACACGTGCACATAAGTTCTACACTTTGTTGTTAGCAAGTTGGAAGCAAGGGTGAGGTGATTGTGGACTTGGGAAAAGAAAAGGAGGAGTTGCACATCGACCGTACGCTCGACATGTCCTGACCGGACGCTGGCCAGGCGAGTCCGGTCATTTTTAGCAAGGTAGCGCGGCTAGCCGAGAGCAGCAGAGAGTGACCGGACGCAGGTTTTCACGCACCTGCGCGTCCGGTCATCGTTTGTAGAGGTGGCGCGAGTGGAGATCGAACGCACCGGCCCTGCGTTAGGTGAAGCCTGACGTACGATGACGTCAGCACCGAGAGCGCGCGCGTAGGAACAGTGAGCGGACCGGACGCTGGGACGCGTCAGGTCGGCGCTGACCTGACGCGTCCAGTCACGTTTTTTGCGCTCTGGATCGTCTCTAGAAATGACTTGACGCCAAGACCCCTGAGTCCGGTCATCACAGAGGCGCCTCCGATTCTATCTTAACCGCGCAAGAGCTGGAATTTGATCGTTGCGATCAAACGGACGTGGTTGAATTGCGAGGACACGTGGTGGCGATCTAGCGACCGGACGCTGAGGAGGCTGCGTCTAGTCACACCGATCGGCGTGTCCGGTCGCCACGTAGAGGCACCCCTTTGAGCATAATGGCTCTATTTCGTTGGGGTATCTATAAATAGTGTTTGGCCGGCTTGGGGATGTCTCTCTTGGTATTTTGACATACTTGACATTCGTGTGAGCCTAAGTGTTTACACCAAAATTTGGAAGGAGAGTCGCAGGGACTCAAAGGCTCCCAAGATCATGTCATCAAGGAATCAATTGCGTGCAGATCGGAACCAACTGATTCGAATGCAAAAACTAGAATCGGCTTTCTTCAGATAGCGCCAGCGGATAACGACAAAGGCTACGATCGACGCCAGGATGAGACATATTGGACTCTACAAAAAGGAAAAGATTAGAGTCCAAGTTATCTTAAATTAGTAATGTTTTCTCTAGGGTCAAAAAAATGATGAGTCATGCTTAGACAGGAGTCATGCGCAGGTCCCGGACATAAATATCAAAGTCCGGCTATTGTAAAGGACACAATCAATCAAATACAAGTTACTTACTTTTTTAGCTCCGGCCACCCCTTAGGAGTAGGAGTAGAGTAGATCTTGACGAATTCTTCAACAAGTACGGCTGCATTGATCCGATCTACCTTCACTGCTTGTCTATAAGTACCGTCATGGCTTATACCTCTGTTCGTACGGCTACATCGATCCAGTCGACCTCCACTACGACTCTAGTATGAGTTAGTTATCGACTCTTGTCTAGTTTAAGTACGACTGCATCGATCCGGTCGACCTCCACTGCTCAAACTAGATTAAGATCAAGTTATCGGCTCTATCTAAGGGTGGCGTTCCTTCGGATAGATTCATTAAGTTATCGATATTGCTTATTGCTTCCATTATTTATTTAATTACAGCAATATCACTTCGTCCGATTGAGATTGATCCAGATCGGCCTTATATGTTTTTTAACTCATCGTTTGTTAATCTAAAATGATCTAATCTGCACTTTAAATGATGAGTTATGCTTTATCGGCTGTTTTGTATCAATTTTGATCGTGCATAGCGTGCAGTTAAGACGTGTTTGATCTTAAGTAGATCTATTGGCTAGCAAAAATCGTTCTATGGCCCGTTATCACGGCCTGTATGATTTTGCCTCACACCCCACTGTTAGCACCGTTGAGTGAAGATCGTTGGTTGGTAGATCTGTTTCCGAGAGGGCATGATCTTAACTATGCGATATGCCTGAATCGGTTGTTTTAGCCGATATCGAGTGTTTTCATGATCAGTTCACATCACGAGATCGTTGAAGTAGCGATAGGTTGAAAGACGTGTTAGCCCCATGATCTTATTATTGTATTACAGCCTGCATGATTCTGCCTCATGTCCCACTGATATTAGTAATAAGTTAGGGTCATTGAGTCTATTGTTGTTTCTACGGCCTGCATGATTCTGCCTCATGCCCCACTGGTCATAGCGATAGATGAGATCTAATATATTTATTAGATTTATCTCTATTAAATGGTTGAATGATGATGAACTGTTTCTTTTATAAAGGAGTTCGGTTACTTGCAGTCATTGGCTTAGCATAAACTAATTACTGTTGATATCTTTTTGCCAGTAGCCAATATTTGTATAAAACAATGATATTCATCTAGAATGATAACTGATCCTTCTTACACAACCCCATGAGCTTTAACCGATTTATTCCTACTAATATGCTGGAATCGACTATTTAGTCGATTTACTTTCATATCGACTCTCAGAGCCGCACATTCGGGATTGTCTGGCAACACCGGCATGTTCCGCCCTTAATTACTGATAAACTTTCTCTCTTTGTCAATTGTAGGGTCAAATTGACTGGCATGTCTCGGGAGGAGTGCGCAGGAACGACCACCCCTGCGCTGAAGCTAGGCGGATCTCCAGCTCCATCGAGCAGACCTTTCCGGCTTGCTGCATGTGTCCTCGGCACGGGACGAAATTCCGTGTTGACACTAAGCAAACACCTCCCACTTATCTTCATCATTGATTTATCATCATAATGAGATTGAGAATGATTCCAAGTGTATTTGCTTGAATGGTTGCATCTAGTGGCACCTGGGGATCGTTGTGGCTGCAAATTTCTTATTACTCTTGGTAGTTGCCGTCACCTAGATGGCTTGGAGCAGCGGAGGAGCTTCAGCACGTGTTGGTGATTGTTCATGACCGGCTCCGGTGATTGTGAGGGGTCTTGTACCTTCCGCGGCGGAGAGCTGAAAGATAACTCTAGTGGATTGCTCGTGTCATTAAGTTACCTCACTTGTGGGTAGGTTCTTGCGGTGTCTAATTATATGGACGAGGTTCATGCAACACCTCTTAGCCGCCGAACCACCAAGTATTGATCGACACAACGGGGACGTAGTGTGCCGATAAGCACGTGAACCTCGGGAGTAAATTGGTTGTCTGTTGCCCTTTGGTATTCTCCCGTTGATTGAATTGATATTCATATTGTGATTGGTTCACTCCTCTACACGGCGGTATAATCACCCTACTCACTCTTTTACATTCTCGTAAACTAGTTGTAGCAAGCTCTTTAGTGTAGCTAGAATTGAGAGCTTACTTTGTAGCTTAAGTTCATTTTGTGGACCTCTTTAGTTTGACAAGTGTGAGAGCTCTTAGTGAGTAGTAACTTAGCAAATTGTGTGACTAGTGATCATAGTAACTAGAATTGTTGGATATGTGGCTTACAACCCTTGTAGAGCTAGAGCAAGTTTGCATTTCGCTATTTGTCGTACTAATCAAATTGCTTTAGTGATCTTGTAGATTTTTAAATAGACTATTCACCCCCTCTAGCCATATTAGGACCTTTTAACTTGGGCCATGCCATTTGAGGACGGGTCATGGCACGGTCTTTTGGCACAACCCGAAGCACGGCACGACACGAAATATTTTGAGCCGTGCCGGCACGACATGAACATGAGGGTCGTGTCATGCCTAGGATCTCGGCACGATGGGCTACACGGCCCGGCCCGCATCTTGGGCCGTGCTTGGGCCAGCACGAAAATGGCACGTAGACACTTCTACAACCATACAATGCAATTTTCTAGCAATTACTATACTACCTCTTATCTAATTCTTGAATAAATTATGAAAATCATTGAACTTTCATTAAAATAGTACACACAAGATATATATATATACACTTCATATCACGAGTGGAAAAAGAAAACTAGCAAAGATATTTTGAGGGCCGTGCTTGGGCCTGCACGACCCAAAGGTGTGCCGGCGTGCCATGGGCCGTGCTTGGGCCGAAGAAATGTTTCACCGTGCCATATCGTCATGGCCCAACGTGCCTCGGCACGACTCGAAGCGGCACGAAGCACAAGAGGACCGTCCCACCTCTACATGGAGCTGCAATCCATCCTGGCACGGCGCTTCCCAGCAGTAGCCGTGGGCTTCAAGGCCGTGTAAGCAGCTGGCTTTTCTTATCCTCTCAAATCAATTCTTCATTACGAAATTCCGTTACTAAAGCCTCTTTTGACATGTGAGTTGATGAAGTCTGTGAGAAAAAAGGGCATCATTGAAGTTCTTGTCACGCCTCTCTCAGGCAGGTGGTGGCATTGGAACCCTCAGTGATCTTCTCCGAGGTGCTGTTGTTCATCCAGGCATGGTGGTTTCCAGCAACCGTAAGATCATAAGTGTCTATGTAAGTTGCCGCTCAAATTTCTGTGGACTTATGTATGCTTTAATATGGTAGTGTTGAATGTTGAGTGTTGACAACACGTGCAAGGGTTGTGACCACAGAGGGGTGCGTAAATTGTTGTCAGAAAGGCAAGCTTCAACCTGTTTTTAAGTCTCGGTTTGAGCTTATATCTCAAACTTGACTATTATCTTTGCAATCTATATGAAGAAGTATGCTTGTTGCTTCACTTTCTTCAATTTTTAATCTCATTTTGCACGATTTCGGTTGCTGGTGTGGCAAGATTACATTAGTGCTCTTCAATCTATATATTATTGGAATGAAACATCTGTTGCAAGTGACACCTGATCCATCCCAACTGCCTAAAATAGGATGCAAGTGTTCACTAGCTATAATCTATTTCTGAGATTTGTCCTGTCCACTCAAAAATTGCTAAAATTTCTACTTTTTTGTTCCTTAATGAGAATAACCCGTGTTTTTGTTTTTTATTATGAAGGAGATCCCCTGTGCTTTTAAGAAAGCAATAGAATTGTTATAGATTCTGAGATCAAACAACCCATGTTATCATCATTTATATATCTTGCGGTCTTGCCCTTGCTAGGAAGATGGCATAAGAACCCTCAGCAATGTCTTCCATGGAGCTACAATCCGTCCTAGCACAGTGCTTCCCAGCAGTAGCCGTGGGCTTCATGGTCGTGTAAGCAACTGCATACCTTGTCTTCTCTCAACAATTCTTCATTACTGAATATAGAGATCAATTGTCTTCCCTGAATAATGCAGGCTGCAAGGTGCCTCAACACTTTCCCATGCTCCAGTGCTGCTGCTGGCCAGTAAACAAATGAAATGCCATCAAGTATCATCAATCACAAGTCAGCATTAAATTTGTGGATTCTGTTGGAGTGAAGCAAACTTGTTCATCTCATGCATCCAAAAAACTCGAACATTCTCAGGTAATTACTGGAAGATCGGACATACATATTTGCAGTGTATATGTATGTATATCTAGTAAAATTTCTTCTTATATAAGCTTGGGATAAATGATCCTACTATGTTTTTAATACTCAAACAATATATTGTTGTCTACTTCTTATGTTGTCGAAGTTGCTCTCTTTACAGCTATGCAATTTAGGCTTGGCATAAAGGAAAATACTGTATAGGTTGGATCATCAACATCTTAGTATTGGGTAGTGCAAGGCCGCTAGCTTGATCAAATCTGACATGATACAATGGGCATGAAATAAATCTTATATTGGCATGTTGATGGCACCTAATATGAATTAGAAAAGGCCCACAAGCCAAATATTGGTAGCTTAAGGATGCCCTGGTCGTTCTCTAATGCGTTGAGAACCTATCTACTAATAACGAATTCATTACATGTTGAGCTATTAATGTTTTCAGAAGAGGAGAGTTGTTGATCGTGAAGCATTTAAGCTCACTAAGGCTACAATCAGTGACATCTCGTGGTGGATGTACCGTTATCTGTGTTCTGCTTTGCCCGAGCTTTATCATTTGGCATACAGAGGGAATTGTTTTCTCTACCTAGATTAGTGTTTATATAGACACTTAATTGCTTTATTAATTTATAGTTTCACTTTTTTAGCTTGAAAACTATTGTACTCGACATCTGTGGCGTTGCAATTTTGATTGGCGTTGGATCTATGGGGCTTTATCTCTGACAAGTTCATCAGTGTTGTGGGGAGGTACTTTCTGTTTGCATTTGGATTGTTTGTTTTCAAGTTTGTGTACTTGTTGTCACTTGTGGAGTTTGATACTGTTATCCTCTTTTTTGGTGTTAAGAAGTAATAAGCTGACCGATCTGCTGACGTTCTAGATGTAGCTGACCAGAATTTCATGCTTATGTTTTATGAGCTGGGATGGGAGGTGCTGAAAGTAGTGAGAGTTGCCGTTACAGAGCTAAGGGAGGTAAAGTATCTGCTCAGGGAATTCCTGGACATAGAAATGAGTAACTGGTGATTCTCAGAGCACTTATCACTATATACTCAACAAGATGGAGGAGTCCACCGATAGGACGGAGGAGGCATTGGCTTGTCGGAACGAAGAGTTGAAGCATGTTCGAGAGGTGATATTTGAGGAGGTGCCTCGGGTTTGAGCCTGAGACGTTATTGCAGAATCTTCAGAGACTTTGCAGAAGGAATGCATAAATGTAGGATTATTATTTGGTCTGTAATAGATGTACTGGATGTGATCGTTGCATGTGTTGGGAAGGATGTTCAGCTGTCGCTTTGGGTGTATTGATGTGATCGCTGTACTGAATACTCAATCGTGTTCTCTACAACCAGAACCATTAACTAATTGAATGCTCTAGTAATTTTGTATGGTATTTGCGCTTACTGTACATTGCATGTTCTATCCCGTGCTTCTCAACGGTCATCTTGCGTTATGAGTGCAGCTATCTTGTCAAAAATAATTATTCTTTCCAAGTACTATAATGCTTCTTTGCCTCCTATACTTATTTAAAAATGTGTGCTTATTATCTATAACAAACAATTCATATAAAGCTTAAAGCTTTACCGGATATATTTTGTTTGAACATTCCTGTTTTGTGACCCAGGAATTTCTCTATCCTATCATCAACTATTTAATTTGCTTTAGTGGAGGCATGGATGATTGTGATGTAGACTTTATTTTAACGAAAAATATGAAGTCTACTCTTAATTTGTGCATCTCTGAGGAGGCAATGACCCGTCAAAGGAAAGAGTTCAAGCGTTTTCAGTGTTAGGAATAAGGGAGACTGAATTGAATTATACTATTGAGGCCCAAAGGAGCTATATATAGAGAGAGTTCATAGAGACACAAGAGGCAAACACTAGACTAGGAGATTACTCTAATGCCCCTGCCTATTATACTTAACACCCCTCTTAAATGCAACATGAATGCAATGTCGTTGCATTTGAAATTCTTGGAGTCCAATTTATCCCTAAACAAACATTTTTACTAAGATTTACCTCCTCTAAGCTAACGTAGCGCCATATAGGATGGCTAACATGTCTTCATGTCTTGAAACAATCATCAAAACCACCCAGAGTGCAAAAAATGCTTTTCAAAGTTGTGTGCATCAAAAAATGGTTTTATAGACTAAGGGTAAATTAGACAGCCTCGAAAGTTGAGGGGTCCAAAAGATTTTTTTTTGATATGGGTTTATCAATCTACTTCACTTTTCACCCAACCCCCATCATCTTTTCTAAGATTTCATATTCTATTCATCCTTCGCCTCTCCTTGCAACATTGGTGAAAAAAGATGTATTTCTATCTCCCTTCGACAACCAGTTTGCATGGGCTCTTTGTTTCCAGTAAACATCAATTTGCTCCTCTATCCTATCAACTTTGAAACATAGGATAGCTTCCTTCTCCACCGACTCCCTAGAGATGCTACTTCTCCTGTACTTCTCAAGCTCCTCTTTCGCCTTCTTCAAACGCTTTTGCAGGTCACCCAGGACGTTGGTGCTCCAGTCATGTAGATCGGCTGCCACCCCTTTTAAATGGGGGATGAATGTCAAGACTAGGTGCGTCATGTGTAACGGAAGTTTTGAAGATGGAGGCCACCTCTTTTTCAAATATCCAGTAGTAAAGCAATTTTTGGCTGGAGCTGGGCTTGAAAAAATATCACGAGCAGCTAGCGACATTTGGCTCTGCAAGTGAAGCAGTCCGATTCATTCTGGGACTGGAGAAGGAAGATCAATCAGCTTGTGCTCCTGGTGGGCTGAAAGGAACAATATTAGAGAAGAGGGGATTCGACGTCCAATTCCTATTACTGTGAGGTCAGTTCTCTGCTATGCTGCTGAGGTTATAAACCTGATGAAAAAGGGAGGCGAGAGAGAATTGAGAACGCTGAAAATCTGGCGAAAACCCGCTGAGGGGATTGTTAAAATTAATTGTGATGCCTCTTTTTGGACGGTGAACAGTGCGGGAGGATGGGGCTACATTATCAGAGATTGGGCGGCAGGGCGGGGAATGTGATCAGCGCTGCCGGGATCACTTGCCCCATCTGCTGGATGCCTTTCAAGCTGAAGTGGTGGCGAGTATGCAAGGAATTCAAGCCGCAATCGATCTAGGCATTAGCAGAGTTGTGATTGAAACTGATTCCCTCCTAGTGCAGCAAGCAGTAACCTCAAATCAGTGGAACTTGTCCCCCAACTGGAAATTTGATAAAGGAGATTCAAGACTTAGCCCGGCTCAACTTTTCTTTCTTCCAAATGTGTGCTGTTTTTAGATCATGTAATAGGGTGGCTCATGCTCTTGCTGCTTTGGGTTGTGAGTGTAGGGAAGATGAGAATCCTATAATGAATCCACTCCCTGATTGTATTCAGTTACTTGTGGATGCTGATTGTGCACCAAATGAGTAATGGAATTCATTTCCATTTAAAAAAGAAAAGCCATAGTTGCATCGCAGCGTATGGGCTCTCCTGGGCCATATGCACCAGCGAATTCGGCCGACTAAGCCCAAAAGACAGAGCAGCGTCGACAGTTACTGCCCGTCCTCGACTCGACTTCCTCCCCTCTCGCCTCTGCTGCCCTCGCCGAGGCGAGCAACCAATCCACCCAATCCCCAGCGCGGCGACGGCAGCCGCCTCTGCCACCTGCGATGGCCGCCCGGCGCGGGCCCCACGTCATCAAGCTTCACGATCCCAATCCGCCCCTCCTCGGCCGGGCGCCAGGTCCCGCGGCGGCCGCCGTCCCCGCGCCCTCGCGAGACGAGGCCATCCTCGCGCAGCACCCGCTCGCCGCGCACCCCGCCTTTGCACTCATCGAGGAGCGCCTCGTCGCCCGGGACCAGGACATCCAGGAGCTCCTCGTCGACAACCAGCGGTTCGCCGCCACCCACGTCGCCCTCCAGCAGCAGCTCATCGCGGCGCAGCACGAGCTCCGGCGGTCTCCGTCGCCGCCACCAGGGCGCGCGCCGAGCGGGAGGGCGAGGTGCGTGCCCTCGCCGACCAGGCGGCGCACATCGAGGCCGAGGCGCGGGCCGTCGCCGCCGCGCGCGCGGAGGTCGACCAGGTCCACGCCGACGTCCAGGTGCTCGCCGCAGTGCGCACCGACCTCGTCAACCGGCTCCAGGGCCTACGGGAGAATCTCGCGCACAAGAAGGCTGAGGCGAGTAAGACTGATTCCGTCCGTGCCCAGATTGAAACCATGCGCCGGGAGATCCAGAAGGGCAGGTATTGCTGTTGCTTCATTTAATCACTTACGTTTAATGTCCACTGCTAACTTGCGATTTCCTGATTTTTCTACCTTAGGAGCTCTCCCCGCTTGTATTGACATATAGATTATTTAAAACAGTCATGCGCTTTGATGGTTAGCTTGTGAAGTTTGTAAATATACAAGAGCATGCCACACCTTGTGTAGGATGATTAGGATAGTGTTGCACAGCTTCTCCTCAAACCTGGTAACAAATCTGCTTCAGCGAGCTGTTGCATGTAAAAGAGAACTAAGCATTTGTTGCTCCTTAAGCAAGCTGCTTTGTCCAAGGAAGCCTTTACACTGTCACCATGCCAATTTCACAGGGTATGCTTACAACAGACTGACAATGCCTTGCGAGGTGACTTTGAAGGGTAGCCTTTTAGATGCCATTCTATTGGTTAACCTTGTTTCCTAAAGCCTTTTTATGTGTGTATGAGTTGACAGTCTGTTAGTGTTTCTGTGATTACATTTTCTGACTTCTGAGCTAATGCATTTTGGATAGAATGATACGTCAAGTAGATTTGCAGCAGTAGCATCCCGTTACACACTGGTTATAACTAATAACATGTGCATATGCATCTAATCAGTGTAATCTGATTCTGTTACGAGTTGTGATTTAAGCTTTGGACTGGTTATTGAGATTGAGATGCATAGTAGATAATTAATTTTTTGTGCTACTCACATCTACTAAGGATGTATCACATTTTGGGTGAGTAGAACATGATTCTTCTCTTTGTTGGGGAAAAATGTGAGGTCTACATGCAGGCCATTCCACCACACATTTTATGCTTCAATGTTTCCAGAGGCCATAAGGAGTGTGGCTTGTTTTGGCCAAGTATTGAACCTAATAGGCCTGTAGTATTAAAATATGTGGGGAAATGTCAAATCAGTTATAGGTTTTGCATTTACTCCTGCTTGAACATTTTTGCCAGACATGCTAGCTCATAGTTGGCATAAACCTGATTTAGATCTATATATATATATATATATATATATGGCAAAAAAACTAATTGGTTGGAGCCAAATTATTTATATGCAAATACAAAATGTTTGGGCTCCAGACTGTGCACAATAAGCAAAATTCAACCAAGAATGAAGTATGGCGTGGCTGCATGTTATCAAAAATAGCTTATTAGCTCATTTGTACTAGTCCATTGATCTGCCACTGCATCCACTAATCCACCTAAACCACTCTAGTCCTGCTCAGAAATATTTTTCACTGAAATGCACCGGGCGTCCTTTACCTAGATTCTCAACTAGTCCCACAACAAACTCTCAAACTGAGGATTTGTGCCCTTAAATCTTTTTAAGTAGTTTGCCCCAAATGACAAATCCATGTCCATAATTCAATAGAGTGGATATGTTGTTTTGTCCCTGACTGTCTTTCCATAATATGACAGAGCTGCGGTTGATTTCGAAAAGAAGGCACACTCTGATAACCTCGAACAAAGTAAAGCAATGGAGAAAAATATGATTGCTGTGGCTAGTGAGATTGAGAGGCTTCGAGGAGAGCTTGCAAATGCTGAAAAAGGGGCCACCGCTGTCAACCCAGCAGCAGCTGTTGGTAACTCTGGTACCATACTGAATCTGCTGAGTATATTGTCACTTTCCTTTAAGTAGAATTTATGTATTTTGGGAGAATGGCTTAGGCAGTTAGCATAATGACCATCATTCATTGCAGGCTGTTAAACACAAAACTAATTGCTTTCAGCAGCTTAGATCATCTTTGTGGTTGCAGCTAGCTTTGTGAAATCTGTACAAACTCCAATGAGTTTTTCCTGTTCTTTATAGCTCCAAAAAAGCTTTTGGATAATTTTAATATCCTGAAGTGCTGTAGAAACTTGTAAGTGTATTTGAAAGCCCGACATGACACTAAATATAGAGCCATTTGTCCCTTGAGCTTAGTAGGTCATCTAAAATGCTAGCTCTTGGGAACAGTGGTGAAGAAGGGTGGGCGGACTAGGTTCACGTAGGAATCAAAGAAACCGTTTGGTAATAGTAGCACCAGGCTACTATATTATATGAGAGGTGGTTGCTTGAGTGGGCCTTGGGTTCTGTTCAGAAGATAATCCCTACATCTTCTGGCGTCTTTAAATAGGGCAGCTTTAGCATATTAAGAAACCAGGTGAAGAAGCCATCCATTTAGCTCCCACCTTCTCTTAGCCTGGATTATTTAGTTGGAGCTAGGTCTAACTTCAATTGCATTAACTTTCTTGTGTAATTGTTCTGAACTACTATTCTTTTTTATTTTTGTGTAATCCTATCTCAGGGTATGCTGCGGCTTATGGCAATTCTGAGCCAACATATACTGGAATGTATGGCAATCCTGATGCATATATACTGCACAGGCTTATCCTGATGCTTATAGCACTAATCAGGTTTGTTTATTACCTGCTTTATGATTGTTCTCTTATTTGCTTTTAATTTGACTACAGCAATTGTTCTTGGATGCATCTAAAAGTTGTAGTCTATTGAGTCACACTAATGAAAATAAAAAATATGATTCCAGAATTAATTTCTTATTTCTGTTATTTGAACCTCAGTTATTTATTTTGCATGATTAATGATCAACCCTTCATCTCTTCTTTCTTCTCTTCTAGTATGTTGTTTCCCATTCTGAATAAGCTGAACATCCCTTCTTCCTAAACGTAGGTGCCATTGTGTTTCAGATAATGGAACAACCAAGCTTTTGATGTTAATATTTTTTGCCAAAAAGAGTCATAGATTTTTATTTACAATTTTTTATTGCCTTTTAAAATCATCTTTAAAATAAGTACTACACAAGACAACAAGCAGCTCAGCCTGGATCTGATGTTGACATATCTGTGTTCTAAATTACAGGCTCACATGCACACCGGCGCCAATTCTCATTACATGAGTCAACCTGTTTCCTATGGACAATACGAGAGCCAGCACACCAATGTTCAAAGATGACTGCCAGCACAAGATAGCTTTGACTTGCCTGCCATCTCATCTCATCTCGTTGTAAAAGGATAGTCGCAGAATCCACCAAATTAAGCATGTTAGAGAAATCCATTGCATTGAAGTGCTGGAAGTCCTCATGTTAATGTTTTTTTTTCTTTGCTGGCTAATTTGTTCCAAAATCTATGGGTCGAATTTTGGAGCAAAAATCTTTCTCCCTTCTCCATGTACTACCCTGATGATTCGTCAGTTATGCAAATTGGTGGTGTTATTCAGGGACGGTGATGCCTCTAGCCATTTGTGTACATATAAATGAAGCTGGTTGCCGTTAATTTATGCATGCAAATGCGATCATCTATATGCTCGCCAAGATCTAAGCTTTGCTGCTGTTCGGCGGTTTACTGTGAGACTTGAAATTTTGCTGAGAAGGCCATATTATCTGTCTGTTATGCATTTATGCTCAGAATGAAGGAATAATCATACACCTCTTCGCTTCAGTCTGGTGTTAAACCATTCTCTTGCAGATGATTCTAAAAGTAGAGTGCCAGCATCTGCAATTGCTTTGCCTCTGTTTTTAGGAGTTCTTTTCTCTATATAGCACGAGAGCATGTAGCTGTAAGAAAGAATAAAAAAAACAAAGCTTCTAAGGCTCGAAAACTAATTTCACGCCTAACCGATCCATTGCGGCCCGCGGTCTGGCTGTTTCGTCTCGGTCCGGGCCTCTTTCTTTCGAAACGGATCTCGGCCAGAACTTTAAAGGCCCACATGCTTCACCATGTATCGGTAGCCCACGACCACGAGAACTCAGCGGCACAGCGCAGAACGCGTTCGTTCGGTCCGAGCGTTTAGCACCACCTCGCCAGCGGAAGGCAGACGCGCCGCGAGCTCGCTCTATAAGACGAGCGCCCCGTGCGACGTTGCTCCATACTTACCTGGACGGGGTCGACGGGCGATCATGAAGGCTCGTGGCCTAGGCCAGTGGCCCTCATTGCACTTGGAGGGTGCGCTGGCTTACCATCTCCCCAAGTGGGAGAGTGGACGTCATAATTTGTGGTAGAGGGGGTACGCGTTCGCGCGGCCCCCGCCAAATCTAATCAATAGAATTTTGGTCCTTTCGTAAAGAGAAGTAGTGTTTTTTAATAGGTCTTTTTGTGACGTTTTCGTTGAGGACCTTGGATATTTGATTTTTTTTTCGTTTAGATCCTCGTACTTGCAATTTTTTGTTGCTTACATGTGGAAAAAGTCCGTTGGTGTTGTTAAATTATTTGCGGACTACCCCAACAAATGGAGGATTATCCAAAAAAAAAGTATTTCACAACTGTGTTTAACTTATGAGAACTGTTTCCGTTTTTTGTTTTAGCACAGTTATAAGAGGAACGTCCCTTTCAAAAAAAGGCGTTCGAGTACAAGAGAACAAAATGATTTACACAATGACAACATCGAAGTCTTTATTGTTTTTCTGAAAGTCTGAAGTCTTTATTGTTGCACCTTAATAATACATTTGGTGTTCCCCTTAGATTGTCTGAACGGATGATATCTCTGAAAATTTGAAAACATAAAGGGGGATTGGCCAACGAGGTTGCCCAGGACGAGGAGAAAGGGACCAGAACTAACTATATGAACTAGGTAGTCTGTATTTACTTCTGATGAGTGCTATAGTAATTTGAGTCGATTTGTTTTTAGGCCATGGGTGTAATGCACAAAATTGATAGTCGATATTAACTTGATCGCAAAGATGCTTGACTTTTTTTTGAAGAGACAAATGTGCTTAAGTTTCCCTCCTTTCAAAAGACTTGTCGGCACACGGAACACAAAAATATGAGTAAGATCATGGGAATCTTGACATAACGAGTTCTCTTACTCCCTTTGTTCCTTTGTTCTTAGAAGAATGTACTTTTATAGTTTGGACAGAGTCAAAAAATGTTGAATTCGATAAATTTTATAGAGAATAGTACCAACATTTATGTATTCAATTCGAATAGATCTGTGAAATACGTTCAATGGGTAATGTAAATTGTAATGTTTTTTTATATTAATTAACTTGACCAAACTTGACACTCTGATTGGCTTAACTTTTTGAGATTTGATTGACTTAACTTCGAACTTAGAAGTACAACAGTTCAGCTGCGTGAGAGTACATTTTAAATCCACAACACGCCATCCTCCGCTGCATCGCAGCCGTCCAGCGCGACTGCCACACACGATCCGAGCATCCAGATGCCCGGGGGAACGTGTCAGCGTGTCACGTCCGCGCGCCCGCCGCCCACCTAAACATAACCGGCCCGGTCGCCGTCCATACCATCGAACGACTCGAACCCACGAGCACCCCCACCCAACCCAACCGCGCTTCTTCTCACTTGGAAAAAAAAGGTAGGGAGGCACCGAGTCGAGAAGGCAAATCGAATTCGCCATGGGCATGGCTGCTCCGCGCGCGCCGCTGCCTCTCCCCAAGCTGCTGCTCCTCGTCGTCGCCGCGCTCCTCGCCGCCGCTCCCCTCCTTAGGGAGGCCGGGGCGGACGAGTTCGACGTCCGCCGCCACCTCTCCACCGTCACCAGGTGTGCTGCCGCTCGAGGCTCTCTGCCTGCTGATCTGAACTCGTTCTCTGCTGTGGGTTAGTGGCGTGCTGCGGTAGTGTGATTCGGATGTTATGTGTTCCCTTCGCGTTACTGGTGCGACTGGGCCTAGGGCATAGGGATTTTTTTTGGGGGTGGGGGGGTGGGGGGGGTTGAGTCCTGCCGGGGTTGGGGAGGACTGATGAACTGCCACCTCTACGGTTCGCCGGCCCCGAACTATCCGCAGCGTTGCTTCGGGCTGACGCTACTACTCGCTCTCTCTCTCGATTGAGCTAAATTTCTGATGATGGGACATGGTTTGTCTAACTGTAAACACAAACATTTCAGTTCTATGTAGTAAGATAATGGATCTGTCGTAACTTGTACACCTGAATTTTAGTGTTCATGACTATATCTAGGTGGTACAGTACAATGATTTAAAAATGTAGTATTACTTGTGATCTTATGGTGATTTGTAGGAACAGAGTGAGTTTTACAGGTATTAGGAACAGAGGTTTCCTATCTAGAGATCATTATCAGCAAATGCGTGATCTGAATGATACTATCACTTAAATCCGAGAATTGATCTCTGCTCTCAATTTTCTAACCTGAACGAAATGCTCTAATCCCCTGGTGATGTCCAGGTATGATGTGGCCAGAGAGTCCAGTAGTGTCATCTCCATGCCGTCAGTCCCAGATGGGTGCCGTGTCATTCACCTCAATCTAGTGGTAAGTTTGCTTCTGTAAATTATGCTGTTTCTGGCCACCCATTCCTAGTGCATTCATACATGTTCATGACTTCATGTTGGTTCGGTTTGTTTTGAGGGAAATAACGTAACTATTTTTTTGATAGTATGGCTATATGGCGCTAAGCTCTTTTTTGAGTCTAGAAAAATCCTAATGTGTAATGGACAAACTACATATATTTTAAGTTAATTACGAATAAATGATATAGTTCACAGAAAGGATTGCATATTTAGGTGGTAACCTGATATTATCTGTTACTCTTTTACTAGGCAAGACATGGGACTCGCGCTCCTACCAAGAAGCGAATCAAGGAGCTGGATAGATTGGCAGTTCGACTGGAAGCCCTCATGAAAGAGGCAAATCAGGGCCTTGATAGTGATTCTCTGAAGAAAATTCCATCCTGGATTAAAGGCTGGGAATCACGTTGGAAGGGTAGGACTAAAGGTGGTGAGCTGATTAGTGAAGGGGAAGAGGAGCTGTACAATTTAGCTACCAGAGTGAGGGAGAGGTTTCAAGATCTACTTGACGACGAATATCACCCTGATGTATATTCAATAAGAGCAACTCAGGTCAGCTTCAACATAGCTTCTTTAATTTGCTTCTGTGTATATTCTCGCATCTAATATTACCATATATCATGAGCCCTCTTTTCATTCTCACAAGAAAGGTAAATGGCACTTACTAGTATGTCACATTTGGATTGTCATACTGCCATTTTTTCCACTGTTATTTTTTATGGAAGGGTCCTATTGTGGAAATATTAATAATTTACACAGTCAAATCTGATTACTCAGGATAATAGGTGAACCAGCAAAATTGTTCCAAAATGATGCAGACACACAACTATGGTCATCAAATGTTGCTGATTTCTACTCTTTCAGCAGATTAACTGTGTTTCAAAATACAGGTTCCTCGAGCATCAGCTAGTGCAGTGGCATTTGGTTTGGGACTACTTTCTGGGAAAGGAAAGCTTGGACAAGGGAAGAACCGTGCCTTTTCTGTTCTGAGTGAGAGTCGCGCAAGTGATATTTGTCTGAGATTCTTTGACAGCTGTGAGACATACAAGGTAATATTTATGGTAGCAGTAACATTTTTGAGGAAGAATAAGAAAAAAAAAACGTTGGCAGATGTGCTAATGCGACTTGAATTTTTCTTGATATTTGAAGCATCCTACTCTGATCAAGCCTTGTAGAATATCGGTAACAGAAGATAAATTGATGGTAGCAATACCAAATGGTGCTACGATGTTGTGCTATTTAGTAGTTACTAAGCAATTTCATTCCTTATATGCACTACTTACGTTATCTGTTTCATACAATGCATCCATGCTTCTGTTTCACCTTTACAGCTTATTAGGTTGCCCTCACCAGCTTTTCCCCCCTTTCTGTTTAGAAGGGCTATGCACTCATCTTCATGTGTTTCTCCTTTTTTTTTTTTGACATGGTAGTTAATTCTATGGGTATAGTAAGCTACATATTGTTGGATAAGGAACATTAACTTGGGACCATTTCCAGGCATACAGGAAAAGGAAGGAGCCTGATGTAGAGAAGCAAAAGGCGCCAATTCTAGACCATGTCACAGCTGCAGTTGCCAATCGTTATCACCTAAAATTTACAACTCAGGATGTTTCTTCCCTCTGGTTTCTTTGTAAGCAGGTAAAGAGTGGAACATGGAAAAGGGAACAGATGATTTCTGCCATATGTTTCCGAAGATACCTACCTGCTAGGCTCTAGAGTTAGATGTAAATAACCTTTGAATGTTTTAAATGCAGGAAGCATCTTTGTTGAATATAACCAATCAAGCTTGTGGGCTTTTCAATGAAGCTGAGGTAGGTTATCTCTGGACATCTATTGCACCATGCTTCATGGTTCAAATTCTTGTTTATCTATCTGTAATGGCAACTTTTTCCTTTTTGTGCTTGGTGGACAGAAATGCTGCACAGATATTAGGCCTTGAATTTTCAATTTTGTAAAGTTTACTGCATTTTCAAATATTGTGTCATCTTCATGAGGTGGTGTTGGTTATTATGCTTTGGAAAGTATAGATGATCTTTACATGTTTTTAATAGTTGTATATTGGTGAGTTATTTGGTTCGTTCAAAGTACTTAGTCAAGCAGTTTATGCTGCTCAAGCTATCCGTGCAATTAAACCTCCCCATTTGGTAGACACTGAAATATTCTCATTTGGTCATTCCCCAACTGGAATTCGTTGTTCCACTAATTGTTTGGTTGGTTGAGAGAAAACTCTACTGGATCCAATCCTGATCGAAAATTCGAGAATGCTACATAAAAAAATGTGTCTTAACAGAACATATGACAAGTTCCTGACAGGCACCTTAGGTTTAGCGTTCTTTCTTAAGCAATCTGTTATTGTGCTTTCTGACTCGTGTTTACATACTTTTAAGTAACTCATTTTCTTAATGCTTTTGACCTGGCTTTTCTTTTTCTTTTTTTAAGTTAATGTAAAAAAATGTTCTGTTCAGGTTCGTTTTCTAGAGTGGACAGATGATTTGGAGGGTTTTGTTCTAAAAGGCTATGGTGAGTCAATTAACTATAGGATGGGACTGCCTTTGCTCAAGGATGTTGTCCAGTCAATGGAAGAAGCAATCATAGCTAGAGAAGGTAGCTGTATTCCATGATTTCAGCAAACTAATTCTGATCTTGAGTATGTGCTTCTTGGCAAGATAGCTACATAATCCTTGATATTGTAGAGAACCGCCCTGATGGTACGTATGAAAAGGCAAGGCTCCGATTTGCACATGCAGAAACTGTTGTTCCTTTTAGCTGCCTTCTCGGTCTTTTTCTTGAAGGTCCAGGTATGTTTCCACCTCTTCTCTTAGTCCTGTTCATGAAATTCTTCCTCTGAACTATATATTGATGATTGATGCCTCATTTAACACATCTAATATATATGAACTTTTGACTGCCTAGACTTTGAGAAGATACAGAGGGAGGAAGCGCTGGACCTACCCCTTTGCCGCCCAAGAGGGAAAACTGGAAAGGCAGTGTTGTTGCGCCTTTTGCTGGTAACAACATGCTGGTTTTATACCAATGCCCAAGTAAAATTTCGGATGGCAGCACAATCTCTGGAGACCAAAATAATTCATACTTCATTCAAGTTCTACACAACGAAGCCCCAGTCTCAATGCCTGTAAGACTTATAACTTCCCTTCTAGTATTTGTGTTTTCTTCATCTATTTGTTCCACCTTGCTACCAGGAGATAACTAAATTTGTTAACCCCTCTTTTACTCCCCTAAATTTTGGGACTGAGAGGTATCTTGTGAAGTCAAACAATTAAATAATCTCAACCTAAAAGATGTTAACAGTTAACACGATGAATATTGATTTATATACTGCAGATATTTCTTGTTTATACCTTCTGTCAATGCAATTTGAACTTTGTGTCTGTGTGAGGTACAGCTGCTGACAAATAAATATTTTTGGGCTTTAGATACTTGGACAGAGGGATGGGCAAACACAATCTCAAATAACTCTTGGAAATGCTTCCTATGTTTCATTTGTAGAAGTAGATGGCTTGGCCTAACCCAACTTTCTTGGGACTAAAAGGCTATGTTGTTGTTTATAAGTAAACTTTTTTGCTTGCATATATCAAGCTTAGTGCATTGTAAGATACAGAGTCGTGTCCTCTGTAAACATAAACATTTAATACCCTAATGCATCGTTGCTAAGTTGGACCATATGTATGCAGGGGTGCGGCAACAAAGATTTCTGTCCATTCGAGGAATTCAAGGTAAACACAGCATGGCCTCTGCATTTCTTTTTGAAAGACGCCTCTCCTGTTTTAAGTATCACAGCCAGTCATTTCAAAGAAATGGGTTCTTATCACCCTTGTCTGTGCCTATAGGAGAAGATTGTGAAACCGCACCTGAAGCACGACTACAACATGATATGCAAGATCAAATCCCCGGCGGCAAGCGAGGAGGCCGCCTCGTTCCCCTCCAGAGTGTCCAGTTTCTTCCTAGGACTCTTCTCGCAGAGAGGGCACCGCGCCGTGGGCGCTGAAGGCGTCAAGACCGAGCTGTAGGCCACACTATCATAGCAACTGCCACGGTGCCACATCTCACCGTCTGCGAGCACGATCGAGGAAGCAGGCTAACCGATGCACTAAGGCCCCGTTTAGATCCAAAAATTTTTAGATTTTGGCTCACTGTAGCATTTCGTTTGTATTTGTTAATTAGTGTCTAATTATGGACTAATTAGGTTCAAAAGTTTCTTCTCGCGATTTTTCACCTAACTGTACAATTAGTTTTTTTTTCGTCTACATTTAGTACTCTATGCATGTGCCGTAAGATTCGATGTGACGGTTACTGCGCCAAATTTTTTTGAATCTAAGCTGCGGTGTTTTTGTACGGGCGAGTCGAATGTGTAGGACAGGAGGCGCCAGTTCAATTTATCCAGGGCCAGACGCCTCATAAATTCTGTTTCACTCCCATCCGCGCAGAAAGAAATGCATGTCGTCGAGGAACGCGTGGCTTTTGCCGTTGCGGTCATGTCACTGTAGCTTGATAGCTTCCGTTGTAATGACAGCTGTACTGTGCCATTTACTACTCTGCTGCAAGTGTGCAAGGCTGTGATGAGTGTGCGAGCCTGTGAGGCTGAGAGTGATTTTTCAATGGAAAAATCCAAAAGAGACTTCGAGAGGCGGGTAGTACCAACCGCATCCCTAGAGATCGAGATGGCAAGCGGGGAAGAAGGCAAGGGGGAGACGGTGCTGGTCACCGGTGCCAGCGGCTTCATCGGCTCGACCCTCGTCCGCGGCCTCCTCGGCCGTGGCTACAACGTCCGCGCCGGCGTCCTCAACCCCGGTCAGTAGCACTATCACCGCACACTCCGGCTTTCCTCTCCGGACAGCGTCACCATGATGCCGTGACAAAAGCTGGCCCCTTGCCTGCGACGCGGAGCTTATCGAGTGCGCGGTGGTATGCAGATGATAGGGCGGAGACGGACCACCTCCTCTCGCTCGCCGCCGGCGCCGGCGACGGCCGCCTCGGCTTCTTCCGCTGCGACCTCCTGGACGGCGCCGCGCTGCTCGACGCGGCGCGGGGGTGCTCGGGCGTCTTCCACCTCGCGTCACCCTGCACCGTCGACCCCGTCAAGGACCCCCAGGTATATGCGTGCCGCGCCGTAGTGCCAGTTTCCCCGTCGCCGACCTGCTCCGTTCGCCGTTGCAGAACCAGCTGATGGTGCCCGCGGTAGAAGGGACGCTGAACGTGCTGCGCGCTGCCAAGGACGCCGGCGGAGTGCGGCGGGTAGTGATCACCTCGTCCATCTCGGCCATCGTGCCCAGCCCCGGGTGGCCCGCCGGCGAGGTCCGCGACGAGCGTTGCTGGACCGACATCGACTACTGCGAGAAGAACGGGGTGAGCGAGCTTCCCAGCGAAATCTGAACTTTTTTTTTGGCGATCGCGCCAACTAGCAGGTATTTCATTGAGAGGGTAGCAACCGAAACACGAGGCAATCCACGGATTGCCGCACTAAATGAAGAAAAGAGAAGAAAAGAAAAAAAAAAAGGCAAAAGAGTGAGAAAGAAAGAAACAACGACCGCTCTCAACACCAACCATCAACCAACAACCTTCCAAACTGAGCCTGCAACAAAAGAAAATGTGGCGTTGTTCCATTTGTTGGATGCTTTGCTGCTGTTTGCTAGATGCTCGTCTGTGTTGTCTGGGTGGATGCTTGGCCACCGTGTCGTTGTTCCATTTGTAGGCAACTCTGAACTTTGGAAAACATAGTATAATCGCATCCTATTCCTAGCGTAGATCATGCATGGAAACCTCTGCAGAAATTCCAGGATGCAATGCAATGCAACCTCTGCAGAGCTTCAGTTCCATCAGCAATTTATTGGCTGTTAGTATCTCAGGCTCCATTTGCTTCTGCGTGTAGGTTTGGTACCCTGCTTCGAAGACACTGGCAGAGAAGGCAGCGTGGAAGTTTGCAGAGGAGAAGGGTCTGGATGTGGTTGTGGTTAACCCGGGAACAGTGCTGGGCCCCATGATTCCACCAGCCATCAACGCTAGTATGGCCATGTTTTGTCGCCTCCTTGAAGGTGAGCATATTGCATACTCCCTCTATACCTCTGTCCTAAAATAAGTCTCCCAAGATACAGAGAACAGTTCAGCAACCTATTTCGTCTTGCTAAGGTGGGAGAATTTGAATTTTGTTATCCGTCCATTTTAAAATTAGTGTAACTGTTAACTTATCATGCCTTGTTTGTTCTGATGAGCCTCTTCAAGTTAATACATTGAACATTTCATCATGATAAGTTAATACACTGGACGGAGGCCAGAGCTCTGTCCAGACTCGTAGGGGACTTCAAAGTATCCCAAGTAAAGAGAGATTGTAATCAGGTAGCAAATTCTGTAGCTAGTTTAGCTAGGCGCACTAAACATTCTGCGGCATGGTGGGGACAAGCATCTGCGTGTGCTCGGGCCTCCCTCAAAGCCGATTGTATTAACTCTGGTGTCTAGCTAATAAAGCTATCTCTTAACTCGCAAAAAAAGATAAGTAGGAGTGCTATTACCTAGGGTCGTTGTTACCTCAGCTCTGAACCTTTCCTTTTATTTTTCTACTTCATATTCTGTATGGCCAAATGTCTCTCCCAGACTCAGTTCACGCATCAGCAGTTTCAGTTCATTAATGACCATGCATTGCTTTGGCAATGTGGTAACAAATACAAGGCATACATGTATGCAATGTTCAGAATTACGGAGTAATACTGTTATTTCTTGCTCATTGTTATAAGTTTCTTACCGTGCAGGCTGCACAGAGGAGTATGCCGATTTCTTCATGGGGCCAGTGCACGTGGAAGACGTTGCCATGGCGCATATCCTGGTGTTCGAGAACCCATCGGCGTCGGGGAGGCACATGTGCGTCCAGTCCATCTGTCACTGGAGTGACTTCGCGGCCAAAGTCGCCGAGCTCTACCCCAACTACAAAGTGCCCAAGTACGAGAAACCACACATTTTTTTTTCACCAAGAAAATCAGACTGAAATTTAGGTCTCTGGCTCTGGGTGTGTGCTTGAGCCAATATAGTGAGCCTTGTGCTGTGTTGCTTTACCTGCAGGCTCCCCAAGGACACCCAGCCTGGGCTGGTGAGAGAGGAGGTAGGCTCCAAGAAGCTCATTGCGCTGGGGCTTCAGGTCACCCCCATGGAGAAGATCATCAGGGACGCCGTGGAGAGCCTCAAGAGCCGAGGCCACGTCTCCTGAATCCTGATGGATGGATGGCAGGATGGGCAGTGCTTGTGATGTGAGGCCGTCATGGACCTTTGCTTAAGTTGCTAGCGTGGCTTGTAACTAGTAGTAATAATGATGTCACCAGATGATGATGATAATAATAATAAGATAGCGTTGGAACTGTGCAATCTGAAAAAGAAAACCGAGCTAACTCGGTTTTTCAGTTCTTAATTATGAAGTTTCAGGTACCGAATTGGATTGGATCCTTGTCGAAGTTGAAGCCTAGACACACACACTGAACGTTCTGATAGTCGACGTGAACTGTACTTGGCCACTCCATTTGCTCCTCCTTTTCTTTGGCCTGCAGTCTGCAGAAAGCTCAGTATAATGCCGTCGTCTGCAGTTGCACAATGCGTGCTACAGTACGCAATCGCTGTGACTGTCGTGGATAATCCAAAAGAGGCGTCCGAAGCTGGTGCTAAACACGCATCCACAAAAATCCCAGTGTGACGTAGCGTGCTGTACGCTTGAGCTGCTTATCCATGATACAATATTTTTTTCACAGAATAAAACAGCATCAGCCGACTTGCGCTGTTTTGTTAAGAGTGACTCGAGACCCAGCTCAGCCAGCTAGTCAGCTCAGGGAAACGACGCGAGAGATGGCGGGGGAGACAGTGCTGGTCACCGGCGCCAGCGGCTTCATCGGCTCCACCCTCGTCCGCCTCCTCCTCGGCCGCGGCTACAACGTCCACGCCGGCGTCCTCAACCCCGGTCAGTACCAGTTGCTCACGCGACACGTACACAGACGCTGATTATGTTCCTTATAGTTACTGTTTGGGCGGCGCAGATGACAGGGCGGAGACGGAGCACCTGCTCGCCCTGGCCGCCGGCGCCGGCGAGGGCCGCCTACGCATCTTCCGTGGCGACCTCCTCGACGGCGCCGCGCTGATGGATGCCGCGCGGGGCTGCTCGGGCGTCTTCCACCTCGCCTCGCCCTGCATCGTCGACGCCGTCAGCGACCCCCAGGTGTGTGCCCCGTGGCTGTCCTCTCCTCTTCCATCGGCTCGCTCTACCCCAGGCTGACCTGCTGTTCCGTTTATGCATGGCTGGTTGCAGAAGCAACTGATAGTGCCGGCGGTGGAAGGGACGCTGAACGTGCTGCGCGCCGCCAAGGAGGCCGGGAGCGTGCGGCGGGTGGTGGTCACCTCGTCCAGCTCGGCCATCATGCCCAGCCCCGGGTGGCCCGCTGGCGAGGTCCGCGACGAGCGCTGCTGGACCGACATCGACCACTGCGAGAAAAACGGGGTGAGCCTGAGCCTACTGCAGTACTGCCTACCTATTGCAGCGTCTCCAGGTACCATGGCGCCATGAATGATGCCACGATCAGCCTGGGAAACTCAGTGAACACAGAAATTGGAGAAGGTTTGCAGGATTTCCAGGACGCGTGCAAGATGCAACCTCTGCAAAACTTCGGTTTCATCAGTAGCTTCGCTCGCTGCGATCTCAGCTTCTCTTTGCTTGTGTTTGTGCATAGGTTTGGTACCCTGTTTCCAAGACGCTGGCAGAGAAGGCTGCGTGGAAGTTTGCAGAGGAAAACGGGCTGGATGTGGTTGTGATTAATCCAATGTCTGTCCTGGGCCCGATAATCCCACCAACCATCAATTCTAGCATGTCCGTCCTTCTACGCCTCCTTCAAGGTAAAGCTTCAGGCCATAGTTTGGAATTCTAAATTTCGTTCCAAATATGAAATTTGAGTTGGAGTATCCGATCATGGCTACCTTAGTGGGTCCAGTTTAAATCAATATATATGGTCTCCAAATGATTCATGCACTTGCAAAAACCAAACAATTATTTCTTGTTTTTTTGCCAACCTCATGCAAGTTTCAAATTATATGCAGTGTTGAGAATATTCTTCTTGTTTACTCATTATGCCGTTCATTGGATGAAGAAGCACGTCCAAAAAGTACAAAATATGAGCTGTTGTAGTTTTTGATAATGTCTACATTACCGGTTCAATTTGAATCAATATATGGTTCCCAAACGATGCATGCACTTGCAGAAACCAACCAATCCTCTTGTTTGCCACTTGATTTGCTGGCTTCAATCCCCATGCAGTACGCAGAAGCATTGTTATTCTTGCTTGCTCATTATGCCGTGCCATTACAATGAGATGAAGAAAACAGTGAAGCACATCATTTTGGCCATGCAGGTTGCACAGAGGAGTACAAGGACATATGGATGGGGGCAGTCCATGTGGAAGACGTTGCTTTGGCCCATCTCCTGGTGTTCGAGAACCCATCAGCTTCCGGGAGGCACATCTGCGCTGAGTCCATCAATCACTTGAGCGACTTCGCGGCCAAACTCACCGAGCTCTACCCCAGCTACAAAGTGCCCAAGTAAGCCACATTTTCAAAACCCCTTATTTTTTTCGCGATGAAAACTGCATGAAAACATCTGGGAATGCTTGCCTCTCCTCTATTGGAATTGAAACGTGTGGTGTTGCTTTGTGGCAGGTTCCCCAAGGATACCCAGCCTGGGCTTGTGAGAGCAGAAGCGGAGGTAGCGTCGAAGAAGCTCGTTGCGCTAGGGCTGCAGTTCAGGCACCTGGAGAAGATCATCAGGGATGCGGTGGAGAGCCTCAAGAGCAGAGGCTACATTTCGTAGCCGTCGGCTATTGTAATGTCCTCCTGAACCTTGCTAAGTTGCTAGTATGGTTTCGATAGATGCCACTAGAAAATAAGGCACTGTTTACAATGTGAAACTAAGTTTCAATCAAGCTCAGACACCGGGAAATCTCGAAGATGCCAATCAAATTTCGATCCTGAGTAGTAGCAAATTTTGGAAAGTGAAATCGCGAACATGAATAAAATTTTCAAGGAGTTGCACATGCGAAGGTTGGTTACTAAAAAAACTCAAATAGACTAGTTGTAACTATGAGTCTATGTTCGAGATCTGAACCTGAACCTGAATCTGAATAGGCCATGCTAACAGAGCTCTTTCTCCTCTGAGAGAAGTGATTTTATGGTTGTAACTTGTAGGTGAAATAAGAGGACCTAGTTGTTTCAGGCTTTCAGCTCGTAGACTTACAGTTTATTTCAATACATAATCATCATCCGTCTGGTTTTACGGAAGTACCTCATGTATCTAGCCTCAAATTCTGAATCTGAATCCAAATCGGGATCTGAATCTGAATAGTAAAGATCCTTCCCTGAATCTTTTGGTTTCAGCAGTGGCATTTCGGCTACTTCGTTCATGTTCTCTGGCAGCTTCTGCATGATGCGGACCAAGAACTCCGTGAAGCACACGGTGTGGAGCGTTGCCTTGTGCCCTTTCCTCCTGTCTCGCTCATTGAGCGGTAACAGGGCAGCCATTATATCCGCGGTCCGGACTCGGCGCTCCTCTTCATCTTGACTGATGATGGCCTCACCGTCGCCGACGACAATGCTCCCTGGAATCACGAGCGTCGGCTTGTAACCCCAGCACATCGCGTACTCCCACTCCTCCGGCGGCGTCAGTTTGCGCGGCAGGTTTACCTCGATCGTCTTCTTGGTTGTGGTACAGTACATGCAGAGCTTGCCGTCTTTGTCGCCGTATTCTTTGTTGCGCAAGTACATGAATAACACGCCGCCGCAGTCCCAAACGCCGGTGATTGAGTAGGGATCAAGGCGGTTGTTGTCACTAGACGCCTTGTCGCCGATGACGCACTTCCGCTCCCACTGTGCTCCACCGTGAGCAGCCACAGCGCTCTGTCTTGGCTATCCTGCGTGTCCACACATGGACGGCCGGAGATCAACAAGAGCGTCGTGGACATTATTTTGCAGCCGTGTTCGTCTCTCTCGCCTGGCAAATCGATGGCGGTGACCGTCTCGTCGTCGACGTCGAAAGCCAAGATCACTGCCTTGTCGACGTGGAGGAGGTAAATCGTGCCGTCCAGATAGAGGGACTCGCTGCTGATTTCTCCGTCCAGCCCCTCAGATAACAGCGTCCGTAGTCGTGGTTGCTCCCCGCCGCCGCCGACGCCACTGAGAGCATAGACCAGCAGCTCTTTTGGATCCCTCCTCGTCCAGGACGTCGTCACCTTCCGTTGGCGTGACAGGAGAAGCTTGTAGGTTTTGCTCCTCCGGCCGTAGCCCAACCCCAAAACGGCACAATCGTCGTCGTCCGAAACCGGGACCCTCACCTTCTCCTCCTCCTCGTCGGCGATGGCCGGGTTCCAGAGGACGCACGTGGCAGGCCTGGCCTTACCAACGAGCAGCACGACGCCGTGGCACGTGCTGACGTACGTCATCCTGGGGCACGTCGCCCCCGCGAGCGCGCGCATCGGCGCGCTGCCACTGAGCCCTGCTGACGGGCTGCTTCCGGCCGTCGCCGCTCCTCTTCACCTTCGCCGTCGCGATGTACGCGACGCGGGGGTCTGGCAGCGGCGGGGCGAGGCGGCAGTGGAGGGCCCTGAACTCCGGGCAGCGGATCAAGGCCTGGTGGTGCCTGGAGGCCGCCATGGACGCGACGGCGGTGCTCGCCGGGACGCGGGCGAAGATGCCGCGGATGACGTCGTCGCACATTCCAGCGCCGCCTGACTACCGCTGGCTCCTCCCGTTCTCTTCCTCTTCCTCCTCGTATACGTAACTGGGTTTCTCGGCGCCGGCGCCGCCGCCGCCTCGATCTCATCGCTTCTCGCCTCCTCCTTCGCCATGCTATCCTGGATTGCGTTTGCGCAGATCGGAGCCTTCTCGATCGACCGTCCAAAAATCCGTCCCCCCCACGTCGACGTCATCATCTGGGCTTCTGGGTCGCTCACAGGCCACAGATGCATTGCCCAGCCCAGTTGGTTCCGGGCCAGCCGGCCAGTCCCAAGCCCTTCCGACGCATCCATCGATCAGAGTCCAGCGCTGGATAGATCCACTATAGTAGTAACACATTCTATCCATCCGATTCACGGCCTTGGAGTAAAATTCATGTAATGGATCACATGAATTTGTGGCATTAGAAATCTGAGTGATTTCACTCAGGTAACCAAAATCCATACATCAAACCCCTCCAAATATAGTTTATTTGTAATGTAAGAATTTCATATGAATCGGTTAAATTTTACTAAAAAAATAATCATATTTAAATTTCACTTGAATCGGTTTAGTTACATGGAAATGGAAAAACTAGGAATATGGAAATGGAAAAACAGGGGGTGCGTCCGTGTTCCACGGCCACGCACTGTCCGGCTTGCTCGGCGGTGCGGGGGGTACACATCCACCCCAGGCCGCTGCGCAATGCCTCGAGCGGGTCTCGTCTCTCTTAAACTGTTGTACATACCCTTGTCCCGTTTAGAACCGTTTGCGAGTCCAGTCGAAGATCACTAGGTGGTGGCCGTAACGAAAGCGCCGGAAGTTGTGAATATTTGCCTGTTGCCAACTGGAGAAAAGACCTGGGGTTATATTCAGACTACTGTAGCCACATTTTATTGTATTCCAAGATACCACTCTTCAGCCTGTTCGGTTGGCTGGTTCGTTTCGTTGCTGATTCGTGAAGAAGTACTGCTGACTAGTTTGTGTGAGAGAAAAATACTATTCCGGCTAGAAATTTACGATCGTTTACGACAAGCCATAGCTAAACGAACAGGCTTGCAGCTGCTTCTAACCGAATATCACCTATGACGAATAAACAACCAGAAGTCCGGAACAATGTGTGAAAAGATAAAATTACAGATTGCCACGGAACAAACACTAATGTCAATAATGGTATTACGCCTCAAATCTGTTATGAGTCTAGTACTTAAAATTAGTCAATTGGCAAGGGCAACCACATGGTTATACCACATTACCACCTCCAAGCCTGTAAGTTACTTCTAGACTGCACAACGCGGCAACATTCTTCCCACGAGTGATCTACGGCCTTCAGATAACCCATTATCGTTTCTTCCACTCCACTTCTCAACAAAAAGATATGTGACCACTTAAAAAAGGTCTCTAATAACAACCACAGCGGGACCGGTAGGACCAGTAAATCCGGTAAATAGAAAACAGTCCATACCTTGGTGCACACAAGGCTTATCTGATATCATGTACCTTCAATAGCTACAGATGTGTAGCTATAAACTCCTTATGTTCACAAACTATTAGTGAACCCTGATAACAATGCTAGAAGGCCATTTCCTGAAGAATTTTGAGTGTTGTTTGATGTACCTAAAATGAGAAAATACGGTCAAACCATGCCCATCATGATTGGCATACAACAGTAGATTATAAGCCAAAAGATCAGTCAAAGAATGGACCAGTAAGGTGCTCACCCATTCCAGATGTTGAGCTGTAATGCCAGATGTGTTACTTGCATATACGCCACCCAGGACCTTACAGCCATGCGACGAAATTGCAGACAAAAGGAAAACGTATGTCATGCTAAACAAAAGTGAATGTGTTGTATAAAATGAAAGATGAGATCAATACCTTGGAAACAGTCTCAAGGAACATTCCAGGGCGGACTGGCCGTGGCTTGTGGCCAGATACACTTCCCTAGAGGTCACATAAGTATGTGCAGCGAATACTTATTAATGCAAAATATCTGCTAATTTCTGAACATACTAATGAACCAATTTGAACTCAAAACTCACCCTTCCTAATACTCCAGTTAGACTCTCCTGTTCAGAATGCGAAGCAGCACTTGGTTCAATGTTATCAGCACCTTCCCCTCTGCCATTCATAACATCCTTTATCATCCTTTCCAAAGCCTTCCCAGGTTTAAGAGCAACGAGCTTGCTCAAAAAGTTTACCTGTCAATTTAACGTGAAAGAATACCTTGAATTCAACGACATATAAATGAATGATCTCAATAAATCGTCTATAGTTCAAGCATTTTTTCAGCCAGTAAAACACAGCCTTCCTTCTAATTATAGAATATAAGTTTTAACTTCTCTTGCCATTACCCACAAGTCGTTAGTGCAAACTTCTGTTTTTCAGTTGTCATTTTCAGCTATTGATGTGCCTGAACCGTGACTACGGGCTCTTGGTGGGTTTCAACTCTAGCCTACCCCAACTTGTTTGGGACTGACAGGCTTTGTTGTTGTTGTTGTTGTTGATTGACAGGACACCTGCCACGGGGACTCTATCACTAACATCACTAGCTGTATGACCCATTAAATTCACATCTGGCTGATCTCAATTCTCGTTCATTGTTGATGACACCATGTTACAAGCATACACAAATCAGGCAAGCAACAAGTCGACTGGGAGACTCAACCTTCTTCCTCAATTCACTAGGGCCACCTAGATCTGGCCCGTTCCCTCCCCCATCTCCGGCAACCTTGCTGGTTGGTGGGAAGGGGCTGGCCTCAACTTCTTTCCCCTTGTTCCCCTCGCTAGTTTTAGAAATAAGGCAAATTTTGCTCTGGGACATTGGAAAAAACGTGGTTTTGTCTACATCACACTACCAACATCAAAATTCGCCGAGTACCATTATTGGATCGCGTTTGTTTTGTAACACCTCACGCAATAGAATATGATTTTCACTGTTTCTGGAGGGAGAAGATTCTTTGAGTGGACGATTTTGACCCTAGCTCGGCCAACGCGGTCTGACCAAACCCATTAACCCTAGCTAGCCGCCGCTCTCCCTTTCTCTCATTGCCTCTTCTTCCTCCTAAAACCACTCACTCTTCGCCTCTCTATTTCCTCTCTCATCCAGTCCCTGTTGAAACCCTAGCCACTTGAGGGCCAGCAGAGAGGTGGAGGATGGCGGCGAGTTCTCAATCTGCGTCGGCGATCAGGCCCGCCCTCTCTTTGGCATTCAGAGATGCTCAAGGGAACCTTCCATTAGTGCAGTGCAACCTTTGTGGCAATAGGCAGGTCGGTAGGGTATCGAGCAAGCCCAGAGCTTAGGGCAGAGGTTCTACAAGTGTCTACTATTTGAGCATGTAAGTTTGTAGATTGTTGGCACGTAAACCCCCATGCAGTGAGCAATCTATTAGAATATGAATAGCCTAGAATTTGTATAGTCTAGAATGAAGAGTCTTAGTAGTTGAAGAGTCATGTAACTCCTTTATAAACTCTTGATTAGTCAATGGAACAGAAGGGATTATTCCTCTCACATGGTATCAACTAGGTGACCCCTCTCCTACCCACCTCCTCTCCCATCGCCCCATCCATCACGACGCCCCCCTCCTCTCCTTCCATCCATGGACGACAACGCCCAGGCTACCGCTGCTCTGGCCGTAGCCATCGTCGCTGCTCTTCCCCCTCCACCTGCCCCGAGCCTCGCTTCGGCGTTCACTACAATCAACATCAAAACCCACATCCCCTTCGCTCTAGAACTTGATCCATCCAACTACACCTGGCGTGAACTCTTTCTCACCCTCGTTGGCAAGTTCAGTGCGCTATCTCACATCGCACACCGGTGCTTGAAGATCTCGATGCTTCGTGGTTGGTGATCGACTGCTCCATCCGCTCCTTGATCTACTCATCATCGTCACCTCGCGTGATGCGCTTGATCATGGAGACCGGCGCCTCTGCTCACACCATTTGGACCAAGGCGGCCAACCTCTTCCTCGACAACAAGGCGTCTCACGCCATGACTCTTGAGGCCAAGTTTCGTGCCTTGTCCTGTAGGCGACTTCTGCGGGTGGTCAAGTTCGCCCGGTGACTTAAGGACCTCGGCCGATGGGCTCGCCGATCTAGAGCAACCCGTCAACGACTCCACGCTGCTTCTCGCCCTTCTCCGCGGTGTCAACGAACCACTCCACGGCATGGCCTCCATTCCGAAGACGAAGACATCACTGCCCTCGTTCCTCGAGGCCTAGTCGCTGCTCGCCCTGGAGGAGTCCAAGCTCCCGACTTCCACCTCGGCTGCCGTCTTCACCGCACTGAGGCGCCCCCCTCGTGCTCCTACGCCGGCGAGGCTGTGGCTTTCGCTGCAATTCCAATGCCGTCGGCCCCTCGTCCTCCGTCTCGTCCTTGGGGGTGCGGCAGGGGGTGGACGGGTAACAACGCTGGCGTGCTCCCCGTCCGTGGTCCAACCCATGGAGCGGCCAAATTCAGATGTGGCCTATGCCGAGCTAGGGTATTCTGGGCGCTCGCCCGGGTGGAGGCCCGTTCCAGCAACAATTTGGTCCACCGCCACCGTTTCTGGGCGTTGCTCCAGGCGCTGGTCAGGCGCACCTTGCTGTGGCCCCTCATCCCGGCTACCCCTACGGTCATGGCGTCCACAGTCTCCACGGCGTCCTGAAACCAGGCCGCCTTGGCAAACGTCTTCAACACGATGACACTACAGCAACCCAATGCCAATTGGTACATGGACTCTCGGGTGCGTCCTCGCATCTTTCGTCCCTCTTCCGTAATCTCTCCTCCATTAGCTCCTTTCTTCCTTAAAATTCCAACATCTTACGTTGGTAATGGCGTCCGTCTTCCTATTACTTGTTCCGGTCAAGCTTTACTCCCTAATCCCCACCGTCCTCTCCACCTTTCCAATGTCCTTGAGTTTGACCCCTTTGGTTCTGTGAAGGATCTCCAAACCAGGACGGTGCTCCACCGTTGTGATAGCTTCGGAGAACTTTATCTGCTCCTTCCGACGTCCACTTCATATCCTCGTGTCATGTTGGCTGCCCTCGAGACTACTTGGCACCGACGGTTGGGGCATCCAGGCGTCCAAGTCCTCTCACGCTTGCGCTCAAATAAATCTATTTCTGTTATTTCTAGTGCTCATGCACTTCCTTGTGCCATGCATGTCAATTGGGTCGTCATAGTCGACTGCCTTTTTCTAAGTCCTTGTCAAGGGCCTCTCAACCTTTTGAGTTAATTCACTGTGACCTATGGACATCTCCTGTTATGAGCATATCCGGTTCCAAATATTCTTGTGTATTTGGATGATTTCACTCATTATTTGTAGACTTTTCCGCTTAAACTCAAATCTGAAACATTCACCACTATGCGCAACTTTCATAGCTATGTGCTCACTCATTTCAATTGTTGTATACAGTTTATTCGAAGTGACAATGGTCATGAATTGAACAACAATGCAGCTCACTCCTTTTTCCTTCAACAAGGTATTCATCTTCGCCTTTCTTGCCCTCATACATCCCAACAAAACGGCAAGGCCGAACGTGTCATTCGATCCATCAATAATATCATGCGCACCCTGTTATTCCAAGCATCCATGCCACCTGCATATTGGGCTGAACCCTTTGCACTGCCACTCATCTTTTTAATCTTCACCCCACCAAAACCCTTCAAAACCGACCCCCCCCCCCTCCCACCAAGCCCTTTTTGGCACACCACCCACATATGATCATCTCCGAGTTTTCGGTTGCCGTTGTTATCCTAACCTTTCCGCCACCATGCCTCATAAACTTGCCCCCCGTTCTGCTGAACGCGTCCTCCTTGGTTTCCCTGAAAACCATAAAGGCTATCGTTGCCTTGACCTCTCCACAAACCGCATCATCATCTCTCGTCATGTGCTCTTTGACGAACAACAGCTCCCATTTATTTGCACTCTCCCCTTTGAGTGCCTATGATTTTTGGATGACACAGATATTGATCCGGTTGTACCCGACGTCATTCCGATGATTTATCCGGCTCACGGCCCTTCAAATGATCACGACGGGGCATTGGATCAGCCTCTTCTTGACCGCGACGGTGCCTCCTCTACCGGCTCCGATCGTGGCGCCTTGCTTTAATAATCGTCAAGGGCGGGGCGGTAGCGCGGCACCCATTCCTGTGGGCGATGCAGGACCAAAGACTGGGCGAAGCGCTCAGAGTGGCCGTGCGGGACACCACCGGAGGTCCCGCTTTCGGTCGTCTGCATCTGGTGTCCCCAATCGGCAACAGATCACGCAGGTGTACATGCGCGGCAGCAACCTCCCGCGCCTCCACCGACTCCTGTGGTATTGTCGGTGCCCGAGGCACTGTCGGCTACCGCGCCGGTGCCCGTGGCACCGCCGGCGCCACTGCCGGCGCCCGGTGGCTCCACCGTCATCCCGGCTGCTCTACGCTCCTCCAAAGCGCCTATTGTGCCGGTACCTCCCACCACCAACCAGCATGCTATGCAAACCAGGGGCAAGTCAGGTATCAGTCAACCGTGACAACACTTCAATTTGTCCACGATTTCCACAGATATCAGCTCGCTTCCAAAAATATATCGTGGTGCTCTTTCTAATCCGAGTTGGAAGCGTGCTATGGAGGAAGAATATGGTGCCCTCATTGCTAATCAAACATGGGACCTTGTGCTTGGAAGGACTTCAGAATGGTCCCTGTGGGGGTTACAACCCCGGGTACCCACGGCGTAGTACATGGGCCGCACCATCAGGGACGGTCCAGCCCACCAGATGACGACTTGCGGAGCACGGCACTGCTCGGCGCACACCGCAAGTAATCTAGGCGACATCCTGAAGACGTCGTGAGATCTCTTAGGATGTGCCGGATATTAGATTCTATGTAAAGATTATCTCTTACTTGATTAGACTAAGATCTAACCGACATGTAACCCTACACCCCAGTTATATAAGGCGGGTAGAGGACTCCTCCAAAACACATTCAATCATATCAGATAGTCAATACAAACTAACAGAACACAGGACTAGGATATTACATCGAGCTAACAGCCTGAACCTATCTAATCTTGTGTCTCTGTTGCCATCTAGTTCCTGTTCATGCGCACCTCTCCGTACAATCTATCATCGTGGGTATACCCCTCGGTGGACTGCCGACGATATTTAGTCGTCAATCCCAAACTGCGTGTGGGCATAAGCAATAAGCTCAACAATATGGTGGTGCACATCAGATTTGTGGCGTAAGCGCAAAGACCAACAAAAATGGGAGTAATCAAGCAACACTAGATAATATTTGAAACCTGAAGTACTGAGCACCGGAGATATACATACTTCACAATGAATTAAAGCAAGGAGCAGTAGTGACAGAGGTGGAACTGCTAAAGGGGAGCCATGTGTGTTTGCTAAGTCAAGGGGCATGACACAAGAATCATGGTTTGCTTATTACAAGAGATGACTGACATGTTGTGGAGTGTTGTGAGGGTGGAAGGACCGGGATAGCCGAGGCGGTGGTGCCAGAGCGTGGACAAAGTGGCAACGCTGCAACTGTAGGGTGGCGATGGAGAAATAGTGTAGAGGTCCCCGCTACTATTGCAACGAAGAATCACACACCCCGTCTGCTGGTCCTTAATAGAAAAACCCAAAGCGTCAAACTCAATAGAACAGGAATTGTCGCGAGTGGCGAACAGAAAGAAGATTCCGGGGAGCCACAATTGTACTAACCGAATGTGAGAATGAGGATCTGTTTATGTGCTCCTTGTTTGAGTCAAAGTCCTGACTCTATCTTTCTAGCTGTTAAGGTATAGTGGTCAATGGTATTAATGTAATCTCCTAGTCTAGGGTTTTCCTCTTGTGTCTCCTATGTACTCTATATATAGTCTCTATTGGTCCTCAATGTTATTATCCAGTTGAGTCTCTATATTCATAACATTGTACCAAAGCATTGGGTTTAGATCCAGCCACCACCCCTCCTCACATTGTCTCCCCAAGAGAATCCATCTCCGCCTCACAGGGGCAGCCTAGTCCTCGCATGGATCTTGACATCTCGCCATCAATGCTTTTGGAGTCCGCTTTTTCGGAACCGCCTAGTCGAGCGGATTCCCCATCCACAACTTCGGTCATCCATGTCAAGTATATACGTCATCTATATATGGCGTGCCATCCGTGTCCTTCGATGTCCGTTTATACGTGGTCGACTTCCACAGCCGCTCTGATGTCGTCGCCGCCGTCGAAGCGCTGCTCTGCGCCTGCCGCCCACTCACGCGGCCCATCGCCGCATCGCACCATCTGTCCGCGATGTACACCTCCAAGACCGCGCGGCCTTCATCCGCGGGTCGTCGCGATTCCTCATCTGCGCCCACCCGCGGTCCAATCGACCCATCGCTCGCCCGTCTGCGACACTACATTCTCCCGTCGAGCGAACGTTCATGTGGCCCTCGTCCGCGCGTCTCCTGCCGCGGCATCTTCCGTGGCCGACGCCTCCGTCCGCCCATCCGAGGACTTGTCTGCCCGTCCCGCCGTCTTCAAGCACGGAGAGCTCGCACGACTGTGCGACTCCTCGTCCGCCCTAAGCCTATCTGTAGACTTGTTGCATAAGTCGCTTCACGGCCTCAGCCACTCATCGCGGCCTGGAGTCCGCAGTCGTGGACCTAATTTGTCGTCTGCTGTAGTGGTGCTCTAGGTGACTAGGTGCCCTCTGCTCTGTTTTGTTGGGTACGAATGGTCTCCAATCTTATGCTGCTAGTATATTGAGGCCTATCTTCCATTGCATTTGTTGCATTTGTGTCCATCCAAGCCCAATTTACAAATGTCAAGCCGTGCAAGTCGTGCGTGTCCACAAATTTTGTCAGATCAACCAATTGTTTTGCTTTGGTTAGCAGAGTCCCATCGATTTAACTAATCATCATCATCATTGATGCGACTATGCCTTCTTGGTCTCTTTCGTAGCCATTTTGCTACACTTCATGATCAATGGTCATTTATTTGTTGTCATCACCATTGTATCCTACTGTGTGCCATCTTGCACTTCTTTTGGTTTGTCATGACACATCTCTATTCTCATCGAGTTCAAAGTCTCCAAAGCAAAGGTTCATATTTGAAGAGTTGAAGTACTGTTTCGTGAAGACTTGAGATATTTGCTGAAGTACGGGTTATGAAGGACGCAGTACCCTCTTGTGGAGGAGATCATTTTCTACATCGACTTTGGTCTAGGTCGAGTTGCACGCTTCAAGTACATCTATTTTGGATTTTGGATTTTCATGTCTAGTGCGTAGTGTGAACTCTCTAAATACAACGACATTGCATTCACGTTGCATTTGAGAGGGGTGTTAAGGTATAGTAGTCAAGGGTATTAGTGTAATCTCCTAGTCTAGGGTCTTTCTCTTTACATATAATCTCTATTGGGCCTCAATATCATTATCTAGTTGAGTCTTTCTTTATTTGTAACAGTAGCTAGGGAGCTAAAAGTTCGTTTCTTGGGAAGATAATTCCCAAGCCTTTGTATCGAGCTTTCACATTTTCAATATATTTGGATCTTTATTATAAAAAAAACATACACAAATCATATTTGGTCAACAAACAAGAAAATCAAAATAGTCCTTTTGCACTCATAATGGATGGCGCTCAAATTTGAGTTCATATAAATAGGAAGAAAAGAGAACAAAGCCTTAAAGGTATTAACTCCTCAAAGTGATAAAATGGAAAAGTTCATGTAGTTGTTAAACATAAAAAATTGCTAAATAATATTATAGACACTGAGATATACGTGGACAAGCAAATTGATGATGTCACTTCATCGCATCTCAACAACCATATATACGTAGTCCAAATAGACTAAAGACCCTTTGATATTTTGCAATTAGTCATGCAATACACGTTTACCATGTCACATTAGGATTTCCAAGTTTAAAGATACCTCTGCCTCAGGGAGGGTAGTCAAACCACGATCATTTCTCTCATCTAACAGGCCACCTCCCATCATATTCCGAGCTTCTTCTCTTACTATAACTAGTCTTGCAAGAAGTTTTCGATCAGGAATGGTGTCCCTAGATTCCATTGACTGTAATAATAATCAAGACGTTAGAAGATTCATGAAAATTCTTCAACATGGAAACAACAATAATTAACTACTACAAGCAGTTCTTTTCGAAAAGTTATCAGCCTACTCTTATCATCTCCAAGAAGCAAAGTGATATGGAATCATCTTCACCTGTAGCATCTTGTCTCTGTTCCATTTGGGAGTTTCAAATATCCTTTGGGCTTTGCAATTCTAACTAGGCATACCAGCATTCTAGGTGTGATGATCTATTTTAAACAGTGTGAGATAAAATTATAAAATAGTGAGGCAGCCCTAGCACTCTATATTTGTAACTTGAAGTTGTTTAGAACACACTAGTAACACAGTCCACATGTTTCCTATGACTAGAGGGGAATTTTAGTGTTTGGTTGACAAGTAGCACAATTTTTCCCTCCCTCCAGAAATAAAAGACCGGGCATTCAATGAATTATTAGAAGCGGCAAGAATGAATCACTCAAGAAAGTTCAATTTCCAACAATAGTACCGTGGGCATTTTCAGATGATGCAAAATATGCAAGGAAAAAGTCTTATATATAACCCCCTGATGTTTGGCTTGGTGTCTACTTCACCAACTGAACTATAAAACCATGTATTCTGCCCGCACAAACATCTTCTAACCGTGTATATATATAACCCCTTGATGAGGTGGTTTTCAACCCTGGTTTTGCCGACGTGGTGGCCCATGAGTGCACATTGAACCTTGGTGCTTCAGGCATTTGTGGCCCTGGAGCCGCACCCGGCCAATGGGGCTGCCCCGGGCGTCGTCGGGTGCCTCATGGGCCTGGAGTCCTGGCCCGCCACCGTCGCGCTGCGGAGACTGTGGAAGTACCCGCCTGTGCTGATGGCGAGAAGCCACCATGAGGCAGATGGTGAGAGTAGCGAGGACGAAGGTGACAACCATTGTAGCACCGGCCCTGTGCCCTTTCAACATCACGCGCCTGTTGGCCCTCGATTTCCTGCACAGGTGAGCAGCTAGCTCACCAACACACTCACACAAACCACGACTAGAGGTAGAAGAAAGGGGTGAGAACAGAGCACACACACAGCACAAGCACTTGCTCTGAAACTGAATGTGTGGCAAACTGAGCTGGTTTGCTCTATTACAATCCCTTAGTATATATACAAGTTTAGTACCTACATGGCTGATGTATGCCACTACCATATTGGCCTATTTCCATACTTCTATAATAGAGTAATAGTGCATAAGGTACAACAAGAGCTGACCACAGTGCCAAACCTCTGCTGCTGCAAAAGGCTAATCAAGGATAGCAGATTATCTTACAATTCTTTCCCTAATCCTGCTGCACCTAGACCCTGAGATTGAGTCCCACCATGCCAATCTTCTCCCTCAGCTCAGAGAACCGAAGATGACCAGAGTGACTTGGTGAGAATGTCCGCGAGCTGTCGGCCGCTCTCGACGTACTCTAGGACGATCTGTCCTCCATCGACACAATCACAAGGAAGTTATACTTGATGTCGATATGCTTGCTTCGGTCGTCGGGTTCTTGGCGAGGGCGATGGCGGGTTGATTGTCTACCATTGGAGTTGGCGGACCAGCTTCCTCGCCGGTGAGCTCGCCCAGCAGGCGGCGCAACCATACAACCTGGCACGGCGCTGTGGCCGCTGCGATATACTATGACTCGCACGTCAACAGCGCCACCACCTACTGCTTCTGCGACTGCCAAGCGATCGAGGACCAGCCGAGGAAAACGAGCATGCCGGAGGTGCTCTTCCGCCAGTCGATGTCGCCCGCCATGTCCGCGTCGCTGAAGCCATTGAGTCATAGCCCAATTTCACCGGCCTTGAGGAAGACCATGCCCTGGTCAGTTGTCCCCTTGATGTAGCACAGGAGCCGCTTCACCGCAGCCCAGTGATCATCCTGCGGATCCTCCATGAATCTGCTCACATAGCCCACGGCGAACACAATGGCCGGCAGCATGTGAACAAGATAGCACAGCCCGCAGACGATGCTCCAGTAGCTTGTTGTGTCTACATTCGCCGCGGTGCTGGCCTTCGTCAGCTTCAGCCGCTCCTCCGTCGGAGTCACGCACGGCATGCAATCCGCCATGCCACTCCGCTCCAGCAGCTTCTCCGCGTACGCGCTGACACAGAGTGACCGTGCTCCTCCCCTGTTTCACCTCGATGTCGAGGTAGTAGCAGAGCAAGCCAAGATCACTCATGCGGAATCGAGCCGCCATCTCGTGCTTGAAGCCAGCGATGTCCTCTGCCCGCACTCCGCTGACGATGAGCTCCTCCATCCCCCGTCGTCGCATGTAGAGCGTGTGCTCTGTGGCGCATCTGGTGAACCCAAGCTCGCCCAGCGTGGCATCCAACTTGGCGATCCACGCCCACGGGTCCTACCACAGCCCGTAGAGGACCTTGCGCAGCACCTTGTGTTCTTGTCCCTTGACGACAAAGCCCGGAGCTTTCTTGGCGAAGACCGTCTCTGAGACCTCGTCGTTGAGGAAGGCGGACTTCACTTCCATGTGATGGACGCGCCAGTCCTTCGCTGCCGTCAGCGCCAGCAGCAGGTGAACGGACTCCATCCGTGCCACCGGCGCGAAGACTTCCTCAAAGTCAACTCCTTCGCGTTGGACGAAGCCCCTGACAACGAGCAGCGCCGCCTTGTGCTTGGCAATGGCGCCGCGCTCGTCCTGCTTCACCTTGTACACGCATTTGAGCCCAATTGGCCGACACCCGAGAGGCGAATCCACAAGCTCCCAAGTCCCATTGTCTTCGATCGTGTTCATCTCCTCGAGCATGGCATACCCCCAATTCTGATGTTCAGCTTCAGCGAACGTGGGTGGCTCCTTGGCGCTCATCAGAAGCAGCTCTTCGTCATCGAGCATCCTGCTCGCCAAGCCAGGAGCTGCACAACCACCGACGAGGTTGTCCATGGTGCGGAAACGCACCTCCTCGCCTTGGTGGTGCGCGTCGACATGCGAGTCCAAGTCGCTAGTCGAAGAAAGAACTAGACCGAGGTCTGCGCTTGTGTTCCCTTGTCCCGCTAGAGCAGTGGACGGTGGTGGAGGCGTCTGCGCTGCCGACGGAGGAGTCTGCTAGCTCGCGCCTGGCATGACCGGACTTGGTGGCCCGTCTGGAACCGCCACTGCCACTGGACTTGCCACATCCGTAGCCAGCTCCACTCCTGCGTCCCCATCACCATGGATGACCAAGTGCTCGCCAACAAAGGTGCCTCTGACGCCACCAGCTTCCCCTGTGCCCGGATCCTCCCAATCCTAGGCCGCCTTTGTTGGCTAGGTGAACACAAATGGATCTTAGATTTGGGTAAGGCTAGAAGACAGCTTGGCCCTAGGCCCTTGATTGAATTGTAATGCAATAGCTGAATACAAAGTGGTCTATGCCACTGCTTTTATAGAGAAGATGGATCCTCTCCCCCTCACCAGCTCCAGCACTTTCCTAACCACTAAAGTGGGTGCTGAGCATATTCCTAATACTAGGCTATTAGCAGCCAAAGGTAAATGATAGGAAAAATAAGATACAAGCACTAGGCTTAACTATCAATCTCCACCTAAGCCTTGTGCTAAGTCTTGGAGACAATCTGCCTCAGCTCAATCCTCTGCCTCATCTCTTGGAACTTGGACTTGCCAAGCGACTTGGTGAGGATGTCTGCCAGCTGATCAGTAGTGGCAATGTAGTTGGCCTTGATGCTTCCTTCTTCCAAGCAATCCCTGATGAAGTGGTACTTGATTCGGGTGTGCTTGCTTCTGTCATGGAAGACTGGATTCTTGGCCAGAGCTAGAGCAGACTTGTTGTTCACCTTCAGCTCCACCACATCGACCTTTCTGCCAAGGAGCTCTCCCAGCAACCTTGACAGCCACAGAGCTTGTGTTGCTGCAGTGGTGGTGGCAATATACTCGGCTTCACAGCTTGATAGCGCCACCACCTTCTGCTTGAGGGATTGCCAGCTGACCAAGCAATCGCCAAGGAAGAACATGGTTCCGCTCATGCTCTTGCTTGTGTCGATGTCACCGGTGAGGTCACTGTCACAGTAGCCAACGAAGCGCGCCGTGCCGAGGCCCTTGCGTCATGCAGGCCATAGTCGAGGGTGCCGGCCACGTACCGGAGTATACGCTTCACGGCCTGTAGGTGCTCCACCGTGGGCCGCTCCATGAACCGGCTCACGAACCTGACCGCGAACGCCAAGTCCGGCCGGGTGTGCACCAGGTAGCGGAGGCTGCCGACGAGCCGCCGGTAGTGTGTGGAGTCCACCTCCTCCACCGTGCCGTGACGGTTGAGCCTGAGCTTCTCCTCCATCGGGGTGTGCGCTGGGTTGCAGCCAGCCATGCCGCCGAGCTCAAGGATGCGCTTGGCGTAGTGGGTTTGACAGAGGGTGATGCCGCTGGCATGCTGGCGCACCTCGACGCCGAGGTAGAAGCAGAGGAGGCCGAGGTCGCTCATGTCGAACGTCTCCTTCATCTGCGCCTTGAACTTCTCCACTTATTCTTTAGCGCCGGTGATGATGAGGTCGTCGACGTAGACGCCGACGAGCAGGATAGTGCGCCCACTGCCCCGCCGGTTCACCGCTGCCTCATGCGCGCTCTGCTGGAAGCCCATCTCCTTGAGCGTGGTGTCCAGCTTCGCATTCCAGGCGCGCAGAGCCTGCCACAGACCGTAGAGGGCCTTGCGTAGGTGGTACACCTCGTCTTCCTCTCCGGCAACGAAAGCCTGATGGCTTATGCACATATACCTCCAGTGGTGTGGCGTACTCGATTGGAGCCTGATCGTCGTGCGGTAGTGTCGCACTAGGCGAGGTAGGGGATGCAGTAGCCGGGGACGCCAGTTGTGTGGACAGCTAGGGCGCTGGTGGAGTGCCTGCTGCTACCGTTGCGCTTCCGGGCTCCCCCGAATTTGGTGACGGCGAGCGCGCGGAGCTGATGATGTGGTCGGCGCTGGTGACGATGATCCAGCCACCGATGGGGATGCACCTAGTGCTCCCCCAGCTCCTCCTACCCACGCGTACTCGACGGTGAAGTCCTCCACCGCCGGTGTCGAGTCCTCCACGCCCTTGGTCCAATCCCAGCCACGTCCTTCGTCGAAGACGACGTCACGCGCCACTCGCACGCGACTGGGACACCGGGTCAAGGACGTGATACGCCTTGGCGCCCTCTGCATACTCGATGAAGACGTTGGGCTTGCTGCGATCATCCAGCTTCCCCACCTAGTTCATCTCCTTGACGTAGGCGAGGCAGCCAAAAGTGCGGAGATGTCCTACCGTCGATGATCGTCCGTGCCATGCGTCGTATGGGGTCTTGCCCTACAAGCTCTTCGTTGGCACCACAGTTTGGTTTCAGCGCTCGACGACGCCATTCTGCTGCGGCGTGTAGGGGGCGGAGAAGTGGCGCTTGATGCCTTCATCCACACAGTAGGCGGCGAACTCCGTGGCGATGAACTCCCCACCGTTGTCAGTGCACAGCACACGGAGCTTGCAACCACTCTCCTTCTCCGCTGCTGCCTGCACTTGCTTGATGGCGTCTGCAGCAGCTCCCTTGGTCAGCAAAAGAACCGCCCACACGAAACGAGTGGCGTCGTCCACCAGGAGGAGGAAGAAGCGCCGCCTGCCTGGAGTCGCCGGAGTCACGGGCCCGCAAAGGTCGCCGTGGACGAGCTTGAGCTGCTCCTGCGCGCAGTACAGGGCCTGATGAGGGAAGGGGCGTCTCCTCTCCGTGGTGACGCAGGTGTCGCAGAACTGCTCGACGTGCTTGATCACTGGCATCCCGCACACCATGGCCACCTTCCCGAGCTTGTGCAGCGCCTCGAAGTGGAGGTGCCCGAACCGCTCGTGCCAGCGCCATGCTTCATCATCCTTGCGTGCGGCGAGGCAGAGTGGTCGAGCCATCTCAAGGTGGAGGACGTAGAGGCGATTCGATCCGCAGCGAACCTTTACGAGAAGTCGCCCGCGCCAATAACAAATCCTCAGGACTCCATTGTCGATCTCCACCTTTGAGCCGCCCTCATCCAATTGGCCGAGGCTCATGATGGAGTTGCGCAGCGCCGGGATGTAGTAGACGTCGTGAAGCACCCGGTGCTCGCCGGTCTTGCCCTCGAACACGATCGAACCGACGCCTTGAATCTCCACCCTTGAAGCGTCGCCGAACTCCACCGAGCCACGGGCATTGCAGTCGAGGTTGGTGAACAACTCGCGACGGCCGATCATGTGGTGTTGAGGAAGGCACGGGCTCACGGTTCCTCGATGTGGAGGTTGGTGGCGGACTCGTTGTACAAGGTTGAAGCTTGCGCCTTGCCGCTGCTCCCTTCTGCGTCTAGCTCCAGGAAGCCGTGCGCGAGAAACAGAGCGGCCTCCTCCTCTGCTTCCGCGACGTTCGCTATGCCGCCACGCTCACGCCGAGGAAAAGGGCAATCCTTGGCCCAGTGGCTAGCCCGGTTGTAGTTGAGGCAGGTGTCGTCACGGTTCGCCTTGCGTTCGCCACCGGCGGCGCCTGCCTTGTCTGCTTGCCCGCCGTCGTCACGATCACCCTTGGGCTTGTTTTTCTTGCCACCACGGGGACGCCGGCGAAGCTCCTTCGACGTTACGGAACCGTCCTCCTTCTCGAAGTCGCACCACTGCTCAACCGTGTACAGCATCTTTCTTCTCGAAGTCGCACCACTGCTCAACCGTGTACAGCATCTTGTCGCCGACAACGCCAGGCTTGGTGAGAGGCGCCTCCTCGCAATCTTGCACCGCCTTCAGCATCCCAGTCACCTCCTCGACGGAGAGCGCCTCAAAGTCGAGGAACATCTCTATCGCGAGCACGATTTGAGTACTTCTTTGGCATACAACGCAGGGGCTTCTCCACCACGCGTGCCTCCGTGAGGTCCATGTTGCCGTTGCGCAATGTCTTCAACTTGCTCAACGGGATGAAAGGCGAGGGCTTCCTGGTCCTGGCGGAGTCGCTACAACGTCGCGCGGCGGACACGGTTGTCGCCGATGCGCGCTGTGGCGATGGACTCCCACGCCAGCTTCGCCATGGCCTTGTTGGCGAGCGAAGCACCAAGCTCTGGAGGTACGGCGGCGCACAACGCCTCGAGCGCCCGCCGATCGTCGTGGAAGTCGACGCCTCCGACATCGACGGTCTCCCAGAGTTGCCGAGCTTGCATTTTTACCTTCATCAGGAGGTTCCACTTGTGGTAGTTCGACTTGGTGAGCATCGGCCATGGCGAGCCCATCCCCGACTCTCGGTACACCGTCTGGACCATCGGAGACCTGGGACGGCCTCCGCGTCCACGGCGGTGCTCTGGTGACGGTGACGGAGCGAGGCGCCTCGCAGGGCTTCGCGATCCTTGGGGCTCCATCTCCTCGCGCAGCGCTGTAGCCGTGGCCGCCACGGCTTCAGCTGCAGCAGCCGCTCTCCTGGCCGCCTCGACCGACTGCGCGGCTGCTGCCTCTGCGGCAGCAAGGCGCACAACGCGGTCGTCGGGCTGGTTTCCTACCGTCACGCCGGGGTTGATCACCGCGCCGACAGCGGCAGCACGTCGTGCTCGCTCACTGGAGGTGGACATGGTTGCCCTGCTCCAACAAGAACCTATGGCTCCGATACCAATTGTTGGCCAGGTGAACACAAATGGATCTCAGATTTGAGTAAGGCCAGAGGACAGCTTTGCCCTATGCCACTTGATTAAATTGTAATGGGTGTATGAACACAAATGGATCTCACATTTGGGTAAGGCCAGAGGACAGCTTTGCCCTATGCCACTTGATTAAATTGTAATGGGTGTATGCTGTTTGCAGACGATGTAGTCTTAGTTGATGAAAGCCAGGCAGTAGTAAATAGGACACTGGAGTTGTGGCGGCAGACCCTTGAGTCCAAAGGTTTTAGAGTAAGTCGAATTAAAACAGAATACATGAGATGCGACTTTGGCAATGCTACACATGAGGGAGATGTGAGTTTGGAATGTCAAGTGGTGCCTAGGAAAGATACCTTCTGTTATCTAGGATCGATGCTGCAGAAGGATGGAGATGTTGATGCAGACGTTTGTCATAGGATTAAAGTAGGGTGGATGAAGTGGCGCCAAGCATCTGGCATTCTCTATGACAAGAGGGTACCACAAAAGCTGAAAGACAAGTTTTATAGAACAGCGATTAGACCCGCTATGTTGTATGGCGCAGAATGTTGGCCTAAAAAAAGATGACATGTCCAACAACTGAGTGTCGCGGAAATACGTATGTTGCGTTGGATTTGTGGTTACACAAGGATAGATCGAGTTCGGAACGATGATATACGTGACCATCTAAGGGTAGCACCAATTGAAGAGAAGCTTGTCCAACATCGGTTGAGGTGATTTGGCCATGTCCAAAGGAGACCTTCAGAAGCACCAGTGCGTTGTGAAGTTCTAAGTCGAGATATCAATGTGAGAAGAGGTAGAGGAAGACCGAAGCTGACATGGGAGGAGGCAATTAAAAGAAATTTAAAGGGTTGGGTTATCCCTTGAGATCTGTATTTGGATAGGAGTGCTTGGAAAACAGCTATTGACGTGCCTGAACCGTGACTAGGGTCTCATGTTGGGTTTCAACTCTAGCCTACCCCAACTTGCTTGGGACTAAAAGGCTTTGTTGTTGTTGTTGTTGCAATAGCTGAATACAAAGTGGTCTATGCCACTGCTTTTATAGAGCAGATGGCTCTTCTCCCCCTCCCCCTCACCTCTCCCACTCGCCTGCTACAGCATTTTCCTAACCATTAAAGGGGTGCTGAGCATATTCCTAATATTAGGCTATTAGCAACCAAGGTAAATGATAGGAAAAGTAAGATACAAACACTAGGCTTAACTATCAGCCTTCTAGTCAACCACCACGTCGCCCGAGATGACAACCTTGCCTCCGCGCGAGTCAAACAGTCGGTACGCCTTGCTGCCAGCCTCGTATGGTGCTCCTGTCTTCTAGCATGGTCAGGTGTGGCTTCATCGCCTCGATGTGGCCGACGCACCCGAACGTTCTCAGAAACGAGACGTCGGGCTTCCTCCAATACCAAGCTTCGAACGCCGTCATGCCCTTCAAGATCTTCGTCAGCGCGTGGTTGAGAATGAACACTGTCATGCTCACTGTCTACCCCCAGAACTCCACCGGCATGCGCTTTGCCTTCATCATGCTGCACACCATGCCGACGTCAGTCTGGTTCCGATGCTCCACAACGCCGTTCTACTGCGGCGGGTATGGGTGCGGTCAAATTGTGCGCCATGCCACGATCAGCACAATACTCCGCGAATCTTACTGAGCTGAACTCGCTGCCACGGTCCGTCCTCTGCACACACAGCTTCTTCCTAGACTCCGCCTCTGCTCGAGCCTGGAAAGCCTTGATCGCCGCCGCTGCCTCATCCTTGCTCTCTAGGAGCTGTACCCACATGAACCGTCTGCAATCGTCGACAAGTAGCAGGAAGTACCGCCACCCTCCATGCATGGCTAGAGTGATTAGCCCGCAGAGATCACCATGGACGAGCTCCAGTGTGCCGCCGACGCGGTACTTGGCCACCTTGGGGAAAGGCAGCCTCCTCTGCTTGCCCGCCAGGCAACTGTCGCACAGCTCGCCCACGTGCTTGATGCGCTGCAGCCCGCGTACCATCTGCTCTACCCTTCCGAGTGCGTCGAAGCTTAGGTGTTCAAACCGAGCGTGACATAGCCACGGCTCCTCATTCTGCCACGCCGCCAAGCCAACTGGCTACACAATCTTCAAATTCAACATATACAAATGGCTTCTAGAACGCTATAACTTGGCGAAAAGATGACACTCGGTCGCGGATGCGTAGAACACCGCTATTGACGAGGACCTCGCACCCGCGCTCGTCCAACTGCCCAATGCTGATAATGCTCGATAGGAACTTCGGGATGTAGTACACATCCATCAGCGCACAGTGCTCCCCATTCTGACACCGGAAGATGATGGTGCCGAGGCCGCAGATGTCTAATGACAAGCCATCGTAGAACTTCACGGGCCGAGAACACCGCCGCCCGTCCGGCTCCGAGAACGCGCCCTTTGTCGCCGGTCATGTGGTTGTTGGCCCCGAGTCCGTGTACCACCTCTGCTCCGCACCGCCGCCCTCACTTCGATCACGGACTTGGGCGCACAACTCGTCGAGGAGGATGCTCTGCTTCACCTTCCTCTGCTCCACAGCCCTCAACTCCTCCCTCGACACCGGCTCCTCGGCGTCATGCATAGAACTGCACCGTCAGGAGCGTGGGCTCCTTGTCGGCCACCAACGCGAAGTTCCGCTGCTCCTCCTTGGGAGTCTTACAATCTCGGCCCAATGCCTGTCTTCCCCTGATCGTCGACGAGTATCCTTGCCGATCGACGCAGCAGCGGTAGCGTCGTCGTCACCATCATCCTTCTTCTGCGAGGTCTTGTCGCGGCGCTTCCCATCACCGCCGCGGCTGGAGGAGCCTTCTTAGGACCGCCACTCGTGCATGCGAGCCGCCCACCTCCTCTATCGGCACAATGTCACCATCCATCGTTGTCGCCGCCTCTCGGTCCTCGGCGCCTTCAAGCACCTGTCACATCCTTGAGAGAGAGGTGGGCAGTCGATCGATGTCTCTATAAAGAGCGCGATCTACGGATACCTGCAGGGCACACCCATACGTACTTGGCGACCGCTTCCTCGTCGGTGATGGTGACGCCAAGCCGCCAATTGGTGGATGAGAGATCGCACCGAGGATTTAAGTCTTCCGCCGCCTCGCCATCACGAAAACGCCATCGCCTCGTACTCATTGCAACAATTGCTTTCTTCGCTTTCTTTACGGTCCGAGCCGACGCGCATGGCCTTAAGGTCGTCCTAGGCAGCCTTGGCAAAGCCTTGGTCCCCAGTGGCTCCACATACTCGTGAGGCACGGCACACAGGATCGCCTCCATTGCCGCGGAGTCCTCTTCTTCGTCCTCGGTACCGTCCTCGATGGCTCGCCACAGCTTCCTCACCCGCAGCTTCACCTTCGTTTGCTTGGAGGATTCAAAAGTTGCCTAGCCAGGCAAAAGATCCCAGGTGTTAGATTTCATTGGCCTAGGGTCTAGATCTTTGATTGGCTTCCCAACTACCTAGTAGGCACCAAGCAAACAAGCCCCTAGTCTCTCTCCAAGTCGACTCTGCCTAGCTATCTTCCTGGTGGTGTTTACTGCTATGATCTAGGGTCATAACAATTTCTATTGAAACAAAACGTATTCTCCAGTTATATAATGAAGCTGAGCTAGCTCAGTTGGTCGAGGGTGTGGGTGTATGCCTAGACCACCCAAGTTCAAGTCCTCATCGAGGCAAATTTGGGTGCCTATTTTCCTCTTAATAAAATGTCTCCTAGTTCCTCTTAGGTTGATCAAGTTTTTTTATATATATACTCCAGTTATATCCAGCATATTTGACATGCGCCCGCCTAACCCATATTTTAATTTAGGAAAAAGAGCGTTTGCTCAAAGAATGTATTCCGTTTCTTTCATAACGGATTATCCACTATTCGATTTTCTATTTATTAGATATTATTTTATGCTAACCAATTAAATTCCTTTAACTAAAAAGGGATAGATTTTGCACGGGCCTGATCACTGCGACCCCCTTTTGCTAGGGGGCAACCAAGTTCCTATGTTTTGCGTATTTGACATGCGCACGCCTAACACCAAGTTCCCATGGTTCAAAACAGCAGACTCTCTAAAGTTCTATCCTGCATCACTTGAAGACTTCCAGTTGACTGGTACCCTACATTCAGCTCCCAGCATCTCCCTAGGGTTGGAAGTTCAATGAACTTGGTGTTTGTGGTTAGCTTCGCCAAATCTCTATTTTCATGATTACTTCATAGTTTTTGAATTGTGTATGGATCTACTTTGGTATTAATACAATGCATTCTCATACAAACCTCAAAGTAACAAATGATATGTATAAGATTGGATGACTTGAGGATGAGGGGAATTGAATTTAACAGAAACAAGTACCATACAAACAAGATGTCCAAAATTTGCTAGTTGCGGGCCTGGTGCTGTGTACATAATAGTAAAGCCAATGCTTTCAATTTGACATTTGTCTATTTCTTGAAGAGCAAACCGTAGAAATATTCCTTTGTATCTTTATATAACACCCTGTCAAGAATTGACTCTTTGCATTGTCCTAACTTTGCATAAAGGGGTTAACAGGAGCTGAGATATTGGAGCCATGCGCCTGCTAGCATTACTTGTTTTGAATTTCCAATGTCGGGGTAGCCCACTACTACACCACATGATCTGGGTCACAAGGACCACTCCAAAGAGGCTGGGTGTTAAGTTCATTTTAGGCATGCCATCATCAGCGATTCAAAAATAGTGTACTCCATCCATCCTAGAATTAGCTATTTATAACTCAAACTTTGTCCCAAAATACAGCTATATCTGAGTTCTGATGGGGGGTCCAAGGGGTGGTTTCTCATAAATACCCCTCGCTTTGCCTTTTCCTTCTCAGCATGCAAACACAAATATGGCAGGCAGCACAAACAAATATGCAGGTTTCCTTGTTTCAACAAATATGCTAGGCAGCGCTGCCCACCAGATACATGGCTATCAGGCGCATGTAACTTGACCAAGATAATGAAGGGCAACTTAGACATTTAATCGCTTTCTTAATCTGTCTGGAAAAGTCTAAAACTAGATATATTCTAGGACAGAGGGAGTAACATATAGCATCTGAAGCCAATGCTCAATGCACCAACAATATTGTTCATTCACAAAATTGAATGAGAATTGTAAGATAATAGCATGTAACATGTCATACAGTCTCATAGTCCATCTATGAACTGGCATCTGTCTAAACCTGTCTAGGACAGAACTCTTTAGTATGAGTATATATGTGTACTGAATGTCTGAGTCTACATTGTAATTAGGTTTTACTCTCCTCCTATCAACTTATCATTGAACGTACTTACGGAAAAGAAAATGTTTCATTGCGAAGAATCAGGTTATGAAGATTGTGTTATTTCATGGAAGGCCATCAGTAAAGGATGCCTGTACTCATGCTTTTCAACTTACCTCTAGTAGATCATCTGCCTGATTTGCAATGTCACTAAGATTTGCCCCAGGAATTTGGCACTTAAGACCTTTATCGTTCTTAAAAACACCTCCACCAGCAGCTACACGGCGCAACAATTCATGCCTGCTCTCTTTCTTTTCAGTCTGGCAAAGGAGTCCAACAACCTGGACCTGGTTTGTAAAATACAACACCACCAGTCAGAAGACACAAACACGCCCACATCCATACACACATATAAGCAGATAACACTGGGCACTTGAAACAACACTTACATGTGGAGGACATTTCTTTGTCAGATGGTCTAGCACTGTCTGCTTAATTACCTCAAGAAGAGACTTACGCTGCCATCATAAGACAAGCATGTAAAGCATGTAGAATAAGCTAAGGGGAAATATGCATATAGCAGGATTTAGTAAGCACTCCAGTCTGACAACAATGTCTCGAAGCATACATGGATTTTACGGCTATCACATCAACACAGCAATCTGAAAGGTCCCTTTGACTTATGCATCTTCTAATTAAAGCAACAAGTACTAACTTTAACATGAATAAATATAAACAACTTTGGACCCACTAGTAATAATATTTTTTTTCTCTGTTACAGTTAAAGAAACATCGATATACCTTATTGGTATAAAAATATTTTTTTTGCGAGGTATAAAAATATTTAGAATATGGCAAAGACAAAATACATAGCTGAATTATGCTATTTAACAAAGATAGGCAAATGAGTGGATGACTGAAAGATATGTATATATCTAGGGGTCTAATTGTAATTGTACTGAAGTCCTTATGACTATATTATATGAAAGCCGCCACCCAACCCAAGGGGTGTGAGGTGCTCTGCTATCTCTCTACATCATAAAGGAAGCCCGGGTTCCTTTCCGTCCGCTGCTCTAGCCCCTCCCACCACTCTTCCTCTGTCTGCGCGTGTGGCCGCTGCACCTCAGCCGCGCGACCACCTCCTCTCTCTCTTACACGGACTTCTTCCCCCCTCCCTCCCTAGTCCCACGAGCTGTTCGTGCGTGGCCATCTCCTGCGCGCGCTGACTTCTTCCCCCTGCCTGGCCCCACGCGCTGCTCGCGTACGGCCATCTCCTACGCGCTGACTCCTCCCCTCCCTGATCCCACGCGGCCGCATCTCCCTCGCGCACACGCGGCTGACGCGTGCGCCCCCTTCCGAACCGCTCCTTCCCTTCGGTTGTCCTCACGCGTCCAAGCATCACTCATGCGCATGCGGTCGTCTCTCACATGCGGGAATCGCGCCCTGCCCTTCCCAGACGGAGCCCACGTAGGCCGAGCGCAGCCTGTGCACCATCAACAATATAGTGAGCTCTCCTCCATTCTTCCATGCCTTCTGCCTACTGGGCCGAAGCTCACACCACAGCCACCTATCTTCTTAATCGCCGCCCATGCTCTGCCATACGCAATGAGATCCCCTTCTCTCGCCTCTACAGTCAGCAGCCTAACCTGTCCCATCTTCATGTCTTCGTGTGCCTCTACTACCCAAACCTTAGTGCCACTTCTGCACATAAACTCACTCCATGGTCCGCTGCCTGCGTATTCCTCGGCTACCCTTCTTCCCACGAAGGATATCGCTGCCTTGATCTCTCATCACGCCGCATCATCATTTCCCGCGATGTTACGTTTGATGAGATGTTGTTTCCCTTCTCCACTAACTCTGCAGGTCCGTCTACCCCAACTTCGCTCGACTTCCTCGTCGATGACAGCGACGCGGTCGCCCCACCCTTCACGGGTGACGCGCCCACTCAGCCCGGCAGGCATGGTCACGTGCCCCTGTCTGGCTCATCTCCCCTGGACGACCCCACGGTGATCGTCCGCGGTCCTCCCGCTCCACTTGCGCCACCAACACCACCCTCGGCCGCGTCTACGTGCGCCGCGGTGCCCCGCCATCACCGAACACAGCCACCACGCTACCGGCACCATCGGCGCCACCGGCGGTCATGGCTCCGGGTGCGCCACTGGCGCCCCCAGTGCACCACCCCGCCACATGCGCCTCGTGTTGCTCCGGCAGCGGGACGAGCTGCAATGAGGCTACAGACAGGCGCCATCCGAGATCTGGCCGGTCGACTATAGCAGCGCCTTTGTCTCCACCGCCGTCGCCTCGCCCCTGCCTTCCAACTACCGCAGTGCTCTGGCTGACCCGCAATGGCGTGCGACCATGGCTGATGAGTATCGGGCACTCATCGATTTCGGGACCTGGCACCTCATTCCCCAGCCTCCTCACGCCAATGTCGTCATCGGCAAGTGGATCTACAAGCATAAGTACCACACCAACGGGTCGCTCGCCCTCCATAAGGCTCGCTGGGCCGTTCGCGGTTTCTCCCAATAGCACGGCGTGGACTATGATGAGACATCGTCCTGAGCATCGCTGCCTCACGGTCATGGCCGATTCACCAACTTGACCTCAAGAATGTATTTCTCCATGGCAATCTTGAGGAGACCGTCTACTACTAGCAGCCTCCTGGCTTTGTCGATCCCTCTGCACCTGATCATGTCTGTTTGTTGCAGAAGTCCTCTACAGCCTGAAGCAAGCTCCCCGTGCGTGGCACCAGCGGCTTGCCATATCTTCGCCAACTCGAATTCACGCCATCCACAAGTGATACGTCTCTCTTTATTTATAAAGATCGAGACAACGTCTCCTACTTGCTGCTCTACGTCGACGACATCGTCCTGATGGCCTCCTTATCGGACCTCCTATGTCGCATCACTGCAAGCCTCAGCTCGAGTTCGTGATGACTGACCTCAGCGTGCTCCATCACTTCCTCGGCATCTCCGTCACATGCTCCACCGACGGACTATTCCTCTCGCAGCGCCACCATGCTATTGAGCTTCTCCAGCGTGCTAGCATGTCTGAGTGCCATCCCACCACGACACTTGTGGACTCCAAGTCCAAGCTCTCAGCTACAGATGGTGCCCCAGTCGTCGACCCATAAGAGTATGGTAGCCTCGCCGAGGCGCTACAGTGCCTTATTGGATCTGGCCTATGCGTTCTAGCAGGTGTGCCTCTTCATGCACGACCCTCGAGGGCCGCACCTTGCCCTTGTCAAACGCATTATCCGCTACGTCAAGGGCACTCTTTCTGCTAGTCTACACATTGGCACTGGTCCTGTCCAATCTCTCATATTAGATGCGGACTGGGCAGGGTGACCCGACTCCCGCCGCCCCAAATCGGGCTACTGCGTCTACCTCGGCGACAACTTGGTGTCATGGTCGTCCAAGCGTCAGACCACTGTCTCTCGCTCTAGTGCTGAAGCAGAGTACCATGCCGTCACCCATGCCTTCGCCGATTGTTGCTGGTTGCGCCAGCTTCTCCGGGAGCTCCATCTACCGCTACCCTCCACCACGGTTGTCTTCTGTGACAACGTCAGTGTTGTATACATGACAGCTAACCCCACTCATCAATGCCGGACCAAGCACATCGAGATCAACATTCACTTCATCCACGAGAAGGTCGCGCTTGGTGAAGTTCGTGTTCTGCATGTGTCATCCTCACATCAGTTCGCAAATATCATGACTAAGGGCATGCCTATACAATTATTTACTAATTTTCGGTCTAGTCTATGCGTTTGTGAACCTCCCGCTACTACTGCGGGGGTGTTAGATATGTATATATTTTGGGGTCTAATTGTAATTGTACTGAAGTCCTTGTGACTATATATATGAAAGCCCAACCCAAGGCGTGTGAGGTGTTCCGCTCTCTCTCTACAATGACGCCTAGTGAAGAATAAATAATGTGTTATGCAAACAAGTACTTTGGCTGAGTTAGGCAATGACTCAATCAAGTACCTCATCATCTGCGTCTTTCTGTGCAAGTTGTATCATGTAATCAAGTGCCATAAGAAAGCCTGACTCCATCTCGTCAACCCTCTTCCCAATAACTCCTGTGCCACCAGCTCCACAGCAACCGGCTCAAATGCACCATCCATCTCCATGTCCTCCATCTAGAAACACCAACGACCAACCACATACAAGAACAATATCAATAATACAATTATAAGGTATAGCCATGTAGTCAGACCACATGAATAGCAGTTATATTCTGCACAACTACATGAGATTAACACTTAAGCACATTCAGCATTCAAGACTCCCCCAATGATAGTTCTTGGACAATTTTAGAGTGAATTATAATCTAGAACAAACTAGTAAGCCGTAGAAGAAAGGAAATGGAGGATAAATTAACTGTAGCAATGGGCTAAGCTTTCACAACTCCATTAGCATACTCTCTGGCCACGAAACAAACTAGTGGAACAGTTCATTGCGGAACAGCTTAACTTTTTTGTAATATAAATAACGACCTAATAAGATTGTAAATCCGAGAAACTACGCAATTCTATGAAGCACTGTGTTCATTTCATAAATTCATACTAGTAATCGTCGTCAGTGATTCAGTGAAGCAACCGAAGAAACAGTGGAAGGGCAAAAAAAACGGTGGAAGGGCATCCTGACCAGCGTGAGCATCTCCTGCAGCACGGAGGCGACCTGCTCCCCGCCGCGGAGGAGGGCGTCGCACTCGGCGGGGTCCCACTTGCTAGGGTCGTCCCCGAGGGAGGCTGGCGAGGCGATGGGGAGGGGCACTTTGGGCGCCGCTGCGTTGCATGTGAGGGTGCAGCGGAAGGGGACCCGTGGGATTAGTTGGGATGAGGGCCTCCATGGGAAGGCGACGACGCCGCAGGCAAGCGACAGGTCAGGGGAGAGAAACATGGACTCTTGGAAACAAAGCGATGGGAGGAAGGAAAGGCTGAGGTTCTCGGTGGAGGGACGCAGTGGCGGACCCAGGATTTCAGAGTACGCGGCGCCGTCGTCGAGCCCGAGCCCTCAAGCGAGCGGCGACCGAGCGCGCTGCGCCACTTGCGCGCGGGGTCGCGGGGTCGCGCCGAGCCCCAGGACGAGCGGCGAGTGGGAGGCGGGTTGGGCGGTCAGCGGCAAGCGGGCGGCGGGTTGGAGGCCTGCGGCCAGCGACGTTCCGGTGCGGGCTGTGGCGTCGCGACGGCCGCAGGGCGCGGGCGCGGGCGCGGGCGGGATAGCTGCGGCGCGGTGCGTTTGGATGGAGCTCTGGATAGGGAAATGGATATGAGGCTGTCTCCGATGGAAAAACCCAAACATAAAATCCATTCTATACGTTTTGAGTTCGGGACAGTAAAAGGTTACCCAGCTAAATCTTTCTTTCTCCAACAGCCAATCCAAAGGGTCCCTGCATGCGCCGTCACCCTACTCTGCAACTCCGCCCATCTCTGCTCCACCTCCATTCTCCTCTCTCTCCCCATCTCTACTCGCTCCCACACCCTTGCCGCCGCCTCGCTCAGAAGCTCCACTGAGGCCGAAAGCGTCAAGCCGCTTCACTGATGGAGCCAGCGAGCTGCCAAGCACCCCGTCGGCGGCCCTCCGCTTTGCTCTCCCTCTATCTCCTCTTCTCTGCTTCTGCTCCACCACCACCGCTCACCCCTGTGCTTCTTCCTCATTGAGCCGGGCCGCCATCGCTTCTTCCGCCACACTGCTACTCTGGCTCCTCTCGCTCGCTCTGCACCACGACGCCACACAATGCCACCTACCTCCACTCAAGACTAAAGCACTGCCAGCCACGGGAGCTCACCCATTTCCCAAGGCCCTATTTCCCTCTCTCCTTTTTCCTTTCCTCCTCTCCCCTCCCTTCCGGCAGAGACCGGTGGAGCTTCGAGCCCGCCGCCGCTTTGCCCGTGGACCCGTGCCCTTTCACAGATGAGTTCCTCGCCGCAAAGACGCCCCAGGTCTCGTCTGTGGTGTGGTCGTCGCTTGCCAGCCGCGCCAGGCTTTCCTTCTTCGCTTCCTCATTGGAGGCGTCCGGCTCTAACGGTGGTGGTTCCTGCGACAGCGCCCGCCGCCACCCGACGTCGGTGCGGTTCCTGCTCGTGGTCATGGACGACGAGAAGCTCCTAGTCCGCGCGTGCTTCTTGCCGGTGATCCTCCTCGGAGCAAGAGTCGCGTCCGACGAGCTTCTCCTCCTATCGTCAATTTGGGTCGAGGAGAGAGACATACGCATTTTTGAGTTCACTCTCACCTCCGACGCAAACTGGGTCTTCCCTTTGCCTACTCTGTAGGAGGCCGTTTCTTTCATGTGAACTAGGCATTTTGGGTATAGGTCGCGTGATGCATAGCCTGCTGGAGAGAGTCTGAGCTGGGTTATGGAGAGGTGGGTTAGGAATGGGGAAACAAAGACTTGACATCCAGTCCTCTGTTTGGCTATTGGGTCTAGGTCTGGGTTAGACATGGTGCCCACGTAGTAATAGTTTTTTAAAAAATAACGATAGCTCCTGGCCTCCTCTTCTTCGTTTGCTTTTGGGGCACCGGTGGGAAAAAATTGCAAAGACACTCGAAAGATTGACTCTTGATTACGATGACACTCGGGTGAATGACGAGCGGGTGCATCTGTGTCTACGAATGTGGCGTATGTGGGAGGGAGCAGCAGCTGCCCCCGGTTCATCGCGGACGCAGCGCCCCAGCAGGAAGCACCTGAGCGAGATGTGTCTTCGGCGAGCGAGATGCGTCTCAGGGGAGTGCCTAGCCGGGATGCAGGTCGTCGGCGCCGGCTGCTGGGACCGGTGCAGCCGACCGGGCGGCTTCCTTGCGAGGGAGCAGGACGTCACGGGATCCTGGGCGATGCCTGCTGCACGGACGGGTTCCTGGCTGGCGGCGAGGCCGGCCTTCAGGTGAGCAGGGACCGGCAGCTCCTTCCAGCGAGGTGGCCCGGTTGTATCTCGTATTTTCCTAGATCCGGCGAAAGAGCCATGCTTGCTGCTCTCCTGCTCCCGCATTGCCACCTGCCCCGCCGCTCCTCTCGCCAAGGCACTAGTCCGCAATCGCTGGCACAAGATGTAGCTCACACCTCGTCCGTAATCGCTGGCATCGGCTGTGTCGAAGGCAATAAACAATGACGACGAGCGACATTTCCCTTCTAAACCCACCCTCAGGGCTACTTTGGCGGCCATAGGGTGATTAACCCTGGGAACAAATCGGAGGGCAGGGATTTTCTTGACAGTAGAATCCCCGTCCAAACCATAGGGGAGATATCCACGCATGGGCAATTTCCCTACTATCGTTTGGAAGCGGAAGTGTAACACCCCTAGTGTTACGAATTTGTTTAGCACCATGATTTAGGCCTAAGAAAAATTTCCAAATCGAGTTCTATCGGGTTTTTAATTTAAACGTACTTGAGGTGATAAGCGAATCATGTGTGACTTAGTTTTGTGGACTCAAATAAACGCTCAAATTAAATTACGTAGTGCGTAGAAATATTTAGGAATATTCGATAACGATTCTAGCAAATAAATGGTTAATGGCTTGTTCTGTTGGATTAAACATGAAAACAATTTTTATAACCAAAAATACGATTTGACTGGTATAGAGTTCTTAAGTAAAATTTGGAGTATGATTTTGGTTACGGTTAAAATATCGAGTAACAAACTTTAGTGCTTTAGTCGTGTTTAAAAATATAAATAGTTGGCTTGATGAATATTGAAGAGCTGAAATAATAACGATAGTGCTGCCGACCATAACAACAACATCGCACACGCTACGCATTAATCTCACTTACAAGCTCGGCCCGCTGAGCACGCCGCTCGTTCGCTGCTCTGCAAACGCAGAGATTCTTCTATGACCACTCTGTTTAATGCCGTGGTACGTGCGATCGTGCGATCCAAGGAAAGATGAGCTTTAGAGAGTTTATTAACGTTGCATTGCTGCAGTTATAAGCTACGTATAGTATATAAACACTCGTCGCGGCCACCTAGATGGATAGCCGAAAGCTAAAGCTGAGCTCATCAGGCTCACACACTCACATACGTTTCGTGCAAGTCTGGTTCTGTCTCTCTGACCAATTATTTGTGTACTGGTATTTCGCGGTAGCTGAGCACTGTAGCCAGCCATGTGAGCAGCAGCAGCCCCTCATGCAGCCCTGATGATATGAATTTCTAGGGTTGTGTTGTGCTGTTTTGCACCTGGTTTGGTAGCAACTAGCTTGACGACGATGACCGGTCGGATCACGAACCGTGTACTAGATTGGATTGGCGGAAGGGATGACCCATGGCCATGGCATATATACCTAGTCAATCGTCGTGTTGGTCGGGGCGCGCCCATCAAACACGCACTTGAATTAATAGCAGATGCAAGTAATAGCTTGTTACGCTTCACGTACTCTACTTAAGCCACAAAAGGCAAGCTTGAACTAACACGGCTATTACTAAAACAACAATAATGAGGTATTTGGTACAACACTTCTTTACTGATTGACCATCCCTTTCTTGTACTTTTTCTGTTGGCTTCTTTCCAACTTGCATATTCATTGTTTCTCCTATTGTTGCTTGAATCTCCACGGCTTGCTTCTGTTCGTGCATGTACTTTTTCCAAGCATGGCCAGTTTCTTCCCACGAAACACTGTAGCACGCAGAAAACACTGTAGCACGCAGAAAATGGACACTTCCTTCCCACGAAACACTGTAGCACGCAGAAAACAATGTAGCACGCAGAGAACCATGACTTCCATGGCCTCTTGCAGCTCTTGACCATCCTTGGTATGCACCTGCAAACTAAGTCATGTCTTCCTGCTATAGTGTACTAGCTAAGCACCAAAGTCTCCCATGGATTAATTAGTTGTCCCCTGTATACATGCATGCATTATATACCGTGCCGTACACGACGACAAAAGTCAAGTCTATGACGTGTTATTAGGAAAAGAATGTGATGCATGTGCAGCACGCCACACACACACAAGCAAGCTGTGTGGGAGCTGGGGACTGTCAATGCAAGCAGTTCGTTGTTCAGCCTAGCTAGCTTCTCTCACTATCCGACGACGACTACTGTCAGGCAGTCACCATCTGCTGTAATAAGCCTGGTAAAACACGGTAGTTGTAGCTGAGAAACACTGTTCATCCGAAAACGCCACGGTCGTGCGCAGCATCGCTTTGTTACATTTAAGCAAGCTAGTTAGCCGCTAACCTTACGACGCGTCGCTGTCGCGCCTTCGCGTCGCCTGCCATTAAAAGGTTACGCCAAGCCGTTCCACTCCACTGCTCACTTGCTTCTCTCAAATCAAGTTTCTCTGTTCTTGTCCGTGAAAGTTGCGTCTATCGATTTCTTCCGAGCTGCAATAATCAGCTGAGGTAGCTAATTTGCAATTGATCTTCTCATTCTCTAATGTTTCCTTGACCTGTGGTCTCCTTCCCCATTAATTCCTTGACCTGCATGAATGAATCAGCACCTCACCACCAAGCACGTTTAGACCAAAGTACACTCTAGTCCTGATGTGCTCGTCAAGTCCAAAGACCACTCAAAGTCTATCATTTGAATTAATGCACTCATGACCAAAGACCCACTCCAAGTTCATCACGTGAAATCCAATTCACATGACTAGCTAGCCAAATGCCAGCTCCACCTCCAGCCCCGCATCTCCTGCCTATAAAGGACACGCCAAGCCTGCCGAGCCATCCCACTCCACCGCTCACCATCTTACTCTCTAAATCGAGTTTCTTTGTTCTTGTCTGGAAAGGCTACGCTCTGTTGATCTCCTTCCTCAAGCTGCAATTGACCAAGGTAGATAGTCCCCATACATCCCCTACCTCCCTTCTACCTCCCCATGCCCTTAGATTTGGAAGTCATGGCGAGAATCACCATCAGCGAAAGTCCAAGAATTGTCCATGGTGGACGAGCCGAGAGAGCACAAACGCCTTCGGTGCTCTCTGTCTCTCTCGAAGAATCCTAGCCGTATACACTTTCTCTCGCTTTTTGTTTAAGTCCACAACAATGACTTGTCCTATGCCATGTGCCAAGAGTAAAGCCGAGAACCAACTCAGGCTCCTATACACGTAAAGTCAAGAGTCATGAGCCATTAATCCACTCCACCAATTTCTTTATTCCTTTTCCTTTTCTAATAACCAGTGGCAATTTGGTGGCCACTAATCACGTTTCATTTTCTCTCCTCGTGATTAATTAGCGGCCACCTTGCACAATTAATATCTCCACTATGCTAACTCCGATTCCATCACTTCTTCTTCCTAAATTCATCTAAAATCGAACCCCACCTATCCATAAAGTTTCATAATTTTTGGAACGCAGCTTGAATTTATGTGAATATTTAATTGTGTCTGCTTGTTGAAAGTACCGCTGAGTTCGGCGTCGACGGAGGGACGTCGATGGATTGTGGAGTCATCGGGAGTTGCCGGAGAAATGGTACTTTTGGAAGCGTGATTGGATTTCTAAGAATTTCGGCTGTCGTTGATTATTTACATCTATGCATTTGCATCAATACATATCATAATAGGAACGATGGTGGATCGTGGGATCAACTGGAGTAGCTGAAAGATGATGCTATGGTGATCATATCACGAAGATGGAATGCTAACTTTTGGTTATATTTTACCCGCATGCCCCCTGCATAACCTCTCTACTTTTCTCGTAGTTTAAATTATATTTGTGCATTAAGTTTAAGGAGTTGAATGAAACCCACTTGCATATATATCTTTATTCCTATGAGTCTTACTAGTATGACAGATCGTGTAGAATGCTATGCTACAGGGACTCCTAGAAGTCGAGTGATTGCTGTCACTTTCATGAGAGATAGGAAATATATTATTGGATTACTATCACTTGGAAAATATCAAAATGGTGGAAAGGAAAATGGTGATCGGGCGGGGATATGGTTTGGGTATTGGTGAGTGTAAGGAGTTGTGTCGCTGCGGACACGGGCATAGCTTGGTTACACTATTTTTCCCTGTCTGGTCTGCTAAGGACCGATCGTTGCATATGACTCTAGGCAGGTCACAGACTTATTATCCGGGCACATACTTGTGTATGGGCGCTTGAAGACTTGTTGCTCTCTTGTCGTGGATCCGGCTCTTTCCTGACCGATTGTTAGGGTTTGTTTTGGTGGAGGAGGTCCTTGCACATCGCACCGAGTCCGGACTCTGTGGGCGGGGCTTGAGTCCCGGTTTGACGGAGGCCTAGACACCGGAGACAGAGAGAGTGATGGGTTGGTCCCACAGTGCACAGGGAACAAGCGGGGCGTGTGTTTTCGGGGTACCCAGCTGGAGGCATTGATTCGCGAATCACCGGGAAATCCGGTACGGCTTGTCTACGGTTTAGCATCGTAGTAAGAACTGAAGATGAAAGATGAAAGATGGAAAAGGAAATTTGATTGCTTACCACCTGCTTGAAAGTAGCACAGGTGCTTACATAGAATGGTTAGTTAATGAACCAATGCGGCTATTAATAAAAATCGAATATAAGGATGCACGCTTAGTAATGCTTCCTGCAAATGCAACCCACAAGCCAAATAGCCTTGCATATCCTTGGAGTATTTTCTTTTCTCCTACCGGGTAAGTCTTGCTGGGTACAATTGAGTACTCAGGGTTTTATTCCCCCTGTTGCAGGTGACAGGTTGATGCTAGAGCTGACCCTTGTGTGTGGATCCCTCCTGGTGGGCTCAGCGAGGATTCCTTTACGTCGCGATCGTAGTTTTTATTTATAACTCTCACCAAATGTTTTTATAAATGAAAGTTTCGAAATCTATTGTAGTAGTTTATATATCAATACTTCATCATATCATGAATAGATGTTTATTTCCGCTATAATTCTGATCACATGTTTAAATTCCGCTGTACATTAAATTATTTATAACTCTGATAATATGATTACAGTCCGCTGTTATACAATAACTATTATACTCTGATGTTGTACTAAAAGGGATGTATGAAATGGTTAAGAATGATGTAAGCTTTGTTCTCTCATTTGTGATCTTGATGGTAAAAATGTGGATTTTCGGGTTCTCCCCTGGGGTGTGCCCGACGGAACCGAGTAATTTAGTGTTCTCCCTTGAGTGCTTAGTGTCTAATGGAAGACAAGCACTCATGTGAGGCATTAGATTAGGCGGTTCTGCTACAGGTGGTATCAGAGCATAAATGAGGAAATAAAGCTTTCAAATCCTTTTCTAAGCTAAAATTTGACAACCTATTTTTGCAAAAAGTTAGGACGTTTACATGCGAAGTTATATAAGTAGCCCTATTACTATGGTTATGTATCCAGGATAGATGGCACTCTGCTGACTTAGATAGGCTTAATCAAGTTTTCTGCAGGTACACTGACTCGAGCATAGTTCGATAGTATCGACTAGCTAAAGGGAGAGAACGTTGTGCCAAAAATATGAGAACGGTTGCTCTATATGCTGGCAACAATGGAAGGACGTATAGGACGTGCATTCATGCATATCCTATTTGTGCATTGTAGCGCTCGTATTGCCTATAGATACACCCTCCATAGGTGTCACGACTGACTCGTTCCTGTTCCATAGTTAGGTCTGCACTGTGGCTTTGTGTTCCGTGTTCACCCGTGGTTTCACGCCTGTCGTGACCCATGTCTCCCCGTACCCCTTTTATGTGCTCTTGTCGGACCCTTGCCCTGTAGTCGTACTAGTCAGTAATGGCCTCGAACGTCGCTCGCCTCGAACACGCGGAATTTGGTCGATTCATCGTAGTGATCTCGCGCGGGAACCCTGGTGAACCACGCCAGGACCACTGAGCGCTCTGCCTTTATAAGCAGAGCCTGACTTAGCTATTGGTATCACCACTCAGCGCACTTTAGCTCGCTTAGCTTTTCCTTGAGCTAGCTTTTTGCTCATCCTTCCTCACCACCACCGCTAGAAATGGCAGGAGCCTGGGTTAGTAGTTACTGCTTGAACATTGAGGGTTTTCCCAAAATCCTGCATACCACCCTGCAAAAGCTCGGAGTCAAAGATCATCCCAAGTATGAGGGCCGTGAGTATGAGGAGCATGGCACCGAGCGGTGTGAGGTTACCGTCTACATCGGGAAGAGTGAGGAGTTCCCCGACCTCACTGAAGCCTGGAGTGTGACCGCAACCGGGTTTTGCTTCACCGACACCTACCAGGTTGTGGCCCGCAAAGCCTTGCGGTACCTCTACTAGATCTATGAGGAGCCCATTGCTCGTACCCCCATGCGGTTCTTTCCACCTTTGGACAGGAATCGGTGGGCATGGAGGGCTCGCATGGAGGCCTTGCAAGGGCGGGATGCGCAAGAGGACAGTCCTACCGTGGTGCACTTGACCACGTACCTGCTCGCTCTGGATGAGCAGTACGACCGACAAGCCTTGGAACTGAGGATCTGCCTCAGTCAAGCCGAGGAGGCCGAGATCTTCACCCGAATGCTCGAGGTGCAGCTCATTGAGCGCGTGCAGTCTCTGTTCTTTGAGAGCCGGAGACTCCATGTTGGAAGCTCAAGGAGGTGAAGACCGGCATGTCCATCACCAAGTGAGGCCTATCTTGTCACTAGGGCCAAGCGGAGGACGCTGGCTACTGAAAGGCAGGATGCCCCGATCTTGGAAGGGATCCCTATCCACTCGCCTGAAGGAAGGAGAACCGATGTGGCAGTGCCGCCAACACCTCCACCCTTAGAAGTGTTAGAAGCAGAGCCCTTAATTCCTCTCACTCAGCCATTGCCACGAGAAGATGTAGATTAGTGGCCTTGGGATGCTGTACCCGTAGTAGTAGTGTTTTTCATTGCTGTCCTCCGGTATTGTGTTCGTGCCGTTGTTGTTCGTCCGTAGTTATTGAGATCGTCCGGCAGTAGGGAAGGTGAATGCTGTATTGTGAATGGGAGCCTGAATGCCTGCATGATGTACCAATATAAGACCGTTGGAACATGCATTTTATTTAGTTCACTGTGTTTATTGCGTTCATCTACCTTAAGTTCATTAGGTGTGCTTAAGAGTTTTCATGGGTGAAATTAAGCGGGTTGCAAGAGAAGTTGACATTCAGATGCCAGCATATTAGCCATGAACATAGGACACTGTATCGACTAATTGTGGATGTCCCAGCAAAACACTTGAATCTCTTTAAAACAAATCCGTCGTTGGATTTGTATTCCTTGTCCCTTGTTGTGGAGGGAACCTTTGTTGTTTAAATTTTTCCCTTGTAATACTCCCCTTACTCTGTGGTCTATGACCCCACCGCTTTCATGGCGTGTAAGTTGGTAATAGTTGCCTGATTAAAAGCTTATGGTGCCGCGACGAAACTGAGGGCTCCCTGTGGAACAGCTGCCACATGGCGACGCTGCTTGGCACGCGCTGGTATCGAGGTTGTTAACCAAGTACCTTTACTAAGTTACACCGCCATACCACTTTTGCTACAAATAATTTTCTTGAAAATGTTCAGGTGTTTAAACAGGAAATCCACAACGGGTCGATGAATTAGTGTTCTCTCAAAGTAAGCAAGAGGAGGTGGTTTTGGAGGAAGAAAGTATGGCATGGTATTAGTCTACATGAAAGACGGACGTGGTCGAGTAAAGGAAAGAAAAGAAGAGTAGTAAGGAAGGATAGTCTCGAGTAGTAGGGAGTGCTTGTAAAAGCCTGAGTGGATGTCATGTCCCAAGCCCTGTGTTTAGTTGACCACGCTATGTATGCTGGGTTATTTCGTTGCAAGCCCTGCGAACGCCATCTGTGTCTGGCCCTTTAGCTTCCCTTTCTCGCGTGGCCGCAGCATTATGCCGCACTCACCGTCCTTGTGCACTGTGCACTTTTCCTTTTCCTAGCGTCCGGTCGGCTCTCTACCCCGCACCATCGTTTCCCGTACCGGACCCCCCCCTCATTTCCCCTTCCCTCTCCTTTCTCTCTTCTTTTGGTGACACGACCACCCGCATGCCTTTCTCCTCAAGCGGACCCCCTCTCCTCTCCTTTATTTCCCCCATTACCACTCGCGCAGGAAGCGCATCATGTCTGATCTTATCTTCACAGCACGAACCGTCTGTGTATCCCATCCACTCCGCCTCCACTACCGGTGATTTGCGCTCCACCTTCGTTCGCCTCTATAAGATACCCTTGGTCCTTGCTCTTTTTCTTCTTCATCCCATTCCCTCGTATTCGGAGCAGAGCTACGAGATCCAGTCGTCCCTCGTGGAATTAGGTTCATCAGTCTAAGGTGATGGTGTAATCTAAGGAGAAGAAAGGATCCAGTTTGTTGAAGAAGTTCAAGTTCCCTTGGGGTAGGCAACCTTAGGGTTCACAATGTTTTACTTCTCCGTCGACTGTTTCTGGATCTGTTGGTGCTACGCCATGTTTTGGATAATCATTATCTTGTTGTTTCTCCATTGCCCTCGTCTATCTCGACTTCTAGATTAAGTCTTGGTTGTACCAGGTTGCTCTTAACCATGTATCCCTAGATCCCCGTGTGGTTTAGTATTCAAAGTCGTGTAATCTCTGATCTACGAAATGTGATCCTGATGGCAAAAATATGGATTTTCGGGTTCTCCCCTAGGGCGTGCCCGATGGAACCGAGTAATTTAGTGTTCTCCCTTGAGTGCTTAGTGTCTAATGGAAGACAAGCACTCCTGTGAGGCATTAGATTAGGCGGTTCTGCTATAGGAAGGCAGGTGGCTTCGATCACAAGAAAATAAGTATGAAGCCTCTCTATTTGTTGTTGTCACGTAAGCTATGCGTATAGATTATCACTATACCACACTTTTCGATCAAAGATATTGTCGGGTTCATAAACCCAGTGTCCCTGATGGGCCCGCTTCCTAGGAAAAGCTCGGCCCAGCAGACGGCATTACAACAATGCGCGACTCCTGGGCCGGCCCAGTTACCTAACGATAGGCCAAAAAAGCGATCCAGTCTTCGACCGGAAGGCCTGGGCAAGGAGAGGACGACGCTCGCTTCTGACTCCGACCTGCTTTCTCGACCGGGAATGCGACGAACCTCTGCTTATAGCTCTTCTTCGACCGACATAGTCGGAGCCGACTGGGAACAACCGATCAGGACGCCCGCTCGGTGAGGACCCGAGAATCAGGCAGAGCAGATAAGGCAAGACGCTCAAGTCAACCACAATATCGAGGACCATACCCTGCACACCTGTAGGACAAAAGACATAACAGAAGGGTGCTTTACAACCTTCTAGGCATGTCAGAGCCCAAACAGTGTTGTAAACGCCGACATTTGCCTTACAGTGTTGCGGGCGCCGTCATTTGCCATATCAGGCGAACACGGTAAAGCCTACCACAGGCATCTGACATAAACAGTATTGTGGCCGCCAATAACCGTCTTGTACCCGACAGCGTGGGCAACAAGACTTAATAGCATATGTACTCTCTCTCTCTTGTAAGGCTATCCCCTTCATCTATAAAAGGGGATGCGCTCTCTCCCAACAGGGGACGGTCATTCTGACTCTCTTTCTCTGTTTAACTCGGCATGCTTCGCCTCCATGAGGAGGCACTTGTCTCGGTGCCCGTCGGAGGAGGAGCGCCCTCCGTCGGCTCTGGGCTACCCGATGACCTCAACGACGAGACACCACGCTTCACTCCGAGCCCACGCTGGGCTCAAACCCCACTGTGAGTAACGTACATATTGTTCTTTACTCACTATTTAATATCTTCTGCCGACTCTATGGAGGGGCCCTGTTGTCCCCACCGCAATTGCCATGCAACCGGTTCCCTTATGGCCTCGCGTCCCCCACGGACGCGTATGCGCGGGGGCTCCAAAAGATGCTGACACCGCCCCCTCTCACATTCGAATTCGTGGGGATGGTGGGCAACGCTCCCGCCTCTTTCCACGACCTCATGGATGACGAGGTTGAAAGCAAGGCTCCAGCATCGGCGATGTCCTGGCACCTGGCCACCCTTTGTCCTAGGAGTGCGCTATGGAGGACGCTTTGGGACAGCCGCCGGTGGTAGCAGAGTCTCTACAGACTCACACCCCTTCGGACCCTCATGCGGAGGCCCTCGCACGTGCATAGGAGCACGGCGAGGAGTTACGACAAAGGCGGCAGAGCCAGTCGCCACCTACGTCGGTGCGCTCGACGCCGCACGCTGCGCCACGCGCACGTAACCCGGCGAGCGGTGCCCGGGGTCGCCCCTGTCAGGTCCAGCGCAACATCCTGGACGGAGGAGACGAGCCCCCATAGTTCGCTTGGGCTAGCCAGAACATCGTCGTTGCAGCGATGCTTCTACATAGCCTTTCCGAGCCTGTCGACCCCTAGGAGAAGCTGTAACACCCCGGTGTTATGCCAGCATTTAGGCACTGCAAATCATGCATATTATAATTGAAACCCTGCTTCGAAACATACGAAACATGCTTGTGAAACGTAAATGTTGCATACACTTGTTTAGGGTTGTTTTTGCCCTAATCATGCTTGCTAGGTTAGTAAAACTTGTTTGGTTATGATTGTAAATCATCTAGAATTATTTAGCGCAATTTTTGGAGCAAAGTTTGTATTGCAATTATTGCCAAATTCTGCTTTAAAAATAATTCTCCAAAATTAGGGTTTTGAGTTAAAATTGACTTTAATTTTATAATTCAAAATCTAGATAGAATTGGACTTTGGTCATAAAAGAAAAGATGTAGAGGATTAAATTCTAAGCAACTTTCATTTTTGGTACATTTTCAAAAGATGTTATTTTCTTGCTCAAAATGATATTTGAAAGCTAGTATTTGAAAATTTCTTGAAAATATAATTTGAAAAAGGCTTTTCTCCTTTCAAGGGCCGTCATTGCTCGTTCTCAAATTACACTACCGGCCGGCCAATAAACCCCCTGCGCGCTGCCCCATTTCCACCTCGCCTCGGCCCATTGACCGTCAGGCGTTGTCTCTGCTCTTATACGAAGTCGCGCCTGCCTCGTCATTGCTCGCCCGTTCGATCATGGCAGAAGACGCCCACTTGCGTGGAGGCCATGCACCGACGACGCCACTTGCGTCAAGTCAGAGCTGCTGACTCCGCTCCGCACGCGTGCCTACACTCACGAGTCTGCACAAGGCCTCCACTCCCTCACTCACTCACTCAAGAAGCAAGATCAAGAAGCCACAGCGTTCGCTGATCGCCACCGCCACACACGCCTTGCCGACCAGCTCGCCCCGCCACCACGGCTCGCCGTTGAACCCTCCACCTCGCCTGCAAAGACCGCCACCTCACGCACCACGCCGCCGACCACTTTCACGCGCGATTCGACCGGAGGTGAGGCCCAATCGCGTGTTTCCTCCTCCATTGTCGCTTGTCGGAGCTCGGTCGCAGCGCGCATGTCGCCGTGGCTAGCCCTGCTCCGCCTCCCTCTCTTCCTCTTTTCGCGCGCACCGTGGCCGCCTCGTAATGGCGGAGCTTCGGTTCTGAAGTCAACGACACCCTCCCCACACCCTTGCGCCGGAACGAGCCTGCGTCGCTGCGCCTTCTGCTGCGCCGCCACATGGCGCCATGGCCACGCCGACCACCTTGCTCCGGTGGTCCTCTCGCCTTGCAAGTTGTACCAACGGTGCGCATCGGTTGTGTGGAGTCCAAAAGTGCCGACCACGCCACGGCGACCTCACCGCCGGGTGAGATCCGGCCGGCAAAAGCCGCCCCCCTCCTCCGGGTAACTAGCCCGATGGGGCTTGTTGATCCATTGGTCCCACATGGCAGCCTCTCTGGTGTACAAAGACTGGTGCACCCAATGATTGTGTCGGCTGAAGTTTAAAAGGATTTCAAAAATGATTTTTCAGATTTCTACTTAAAGGCTTTGGGAAATATTTGTGTACTCATTTTGGCTCCAAATTTGTTGAGACAAATTTTGCTAGGTTCCGTGTCACCAGATCTACATGAGAAAAATATTGCATGTCATTTTTAAGATACTTTTCTGTAGAGCTTTATTTAATCCTTGATATTGCTGATAACTTGAAAAATGTGTAGAAAAACATATAGGCTTTAGAAAAATATGATTCCAAGTTTGTTAATCTTCTTATGTAATGTACTTCCTAGGAAAAATATGTGTCATGCATGTGCTGTAGAAACATTATGAGGTGTAGTTCAAGTGCCTTTAATGGCTGATGTTTGTTATTTTTGCTAGAGAGCAAAGATTGTATAAAACATGCATGTGATAATTTTTGTACAGGGATTGTATGCTATGAAGATCATAGGAAAAATACTAACTCTGTTGTTTGACACTTTTCACAGTACAAAGTATTTTCATGTTTATAATCATGCCATAGCTTGTTATTTTTGTGTAGGCTAATCCACTCATTCAAATACCATGAAAATCTGATGGTAGACTACCTAGGGTAGTACTGTGCTATGGTAATTTTCTAAGATTTTTCTAAGTAATAAAAATAGATGTTACTATTCAAACCTATTATTAATTAGGGTTTAATCAAGTGTTGCTTTATGTGTGATTAAGAAATTAGTAAAGCTTTGGTGTATCTTTGAAGCATTTAATAAGATGTGTTGACTTAGCATATTAATAGTAGAAGAGAATGGAATAGATGACATGTGCTTGTAGTATATGTTCTTGGATGATGTTGACTACCTTGCATTCAAGCATACCCATTGTATTCATCTCATCCGATGCATCGATGGCATAAGCACTTACGCACATTGCATCATACAGGATCACAAACCGAGAACCCAGTCGTCATACCTGAGGAGCCCGAGGAGTAGCTCGAAGTGCAGCCGCAGGAAGTGCCCAAAGCCGACAAGGAGGACGTTGAGGAACTTCCAGAGTGCCCCGATCACCGCCCGAGCTCCTTCGAGAGAGGCAAGCCCCGAAGCATTTTCTCCCCGATTTGCAATTATTAATTAAATGCTTTACTTTAATTGATGCATTACGTTCAGGAGTTGTTTGCAACCATTGCTGCATTATACCTTGTCTACCTTTGTTATAATATATCCTTGTTACCCTGGTATCCGCAGTCGAGTCAATGCTTAGCTGGCTTAGACCGGTAGAAGTCGGGTGATTTCCTGTCACCTGTGAGCTATAGGTGGTTACCTGGATCTGCTTAGATGACTATGAAGTCATGGTATAACTAAGTGTTAAATGAAGTTGAGACCGGGCGGAGACTTATAGAGTTTTGACTGTAGTGCTTTCCGTCTGTGTCGATTAAGGACCGACCGTTGTTGGGCCTCGAGTCATGTTGAACGCATGCCTTACATTTAGCTGGCCAGATAAAGTACCTTCCGACCGCGAAGCTGGGAGATTATTCGGGCCGAGTAGATTGCCCACAGCGCACTGTGCCGGAGCAGATGTGGTAGGACACGGGGGCGAGATGATAAGACCAAAGTGCAGTCGGTCGGCCCCCGGGTACATGTGGTTCCTAGCAAACTCGAGACTCCTAGATAGTTGACTCGGTGATCAATACCTCACTTTAGCGGGTGAGTGAGGTTTGTGTAAGGAATAAATCACCAGCTAGTTAGGAATTGATTCGAATCGCCATCGCTCCTGGATAGTGAGCACTTGACTTGAGTTACTTCATCGTAGTAATGTTAATGGAACACTTGGACAGTTATAATGCATATGACAATATGGAAGTGGTTAATGATCATTGGTTATCATTATTGGCTTAATCACATGTTTTCTCTAGTATAGGTGCAAATCTAGTCGACAGATTATAATTAATTAACATGGCAATAATGTCTTTAGAAAGGTTTTTGAAATGCTAAAAATGCTTTCTTTGTAAATGAGTCAGCTACCCTACTATAAAGCTCTTCATAATCCTTGGTGTCATTTATTTTCGGTTATGTCGGGTAAGTCTAGCTGAGTACCTTCTCATACTCAGGGTTTTATTCCCACTTGTTGCAGATGGGCAGATGTATTACGGCTACTGTATCAACTGCCTTTATCCTGCGATGGGTGATGCTTAGGACCATGGGCATGGTCATTCCTTACGTCTCGTCTGATGCTTTTGTTGGAGATGATCATTAGCTGGCACTGTATTTGAACTCCGTGTGAGTGTGTGTGGTTTTAAACAAATGGCTTCCGCTACTTTTATTCGAACTCGTTTTGTAATAACTATGTTTTAAACTCTGATGTATCTGAGATGCGAACTTTTATATAATATGTGATGGTGACCGCTAAACTTATTACGATCTTGGCTGGGATGTAAGTTGATTTGAAATCCTTCGTGATTTCACGGACTACCGGGTTATACGGTCTTATGTTTGCTAAATTGTCTGCTCTGGCGGATGATTTTCTTACTTAATTTTGTATAATTGGTCGGTTCTGTTACACAACTTCATTCACCACCCCATATGGTTCGTACTGCTACGTAACCATGCCTTTTGGTCTAAAGAGCGCTGGCGCCACCTATCAATGGTGCATGCAGCAATGCTTCGCCGACCAAATCGACCTGCTCGACCAGCCTGACCAAGTTGAGTGGCCAAAACCAACAATCGCCGTCTATGTAGATGACATAGTGGTCAAAACGGCTTGGCTGCAACGTTCGTGAACCTCCGAAGGTTCAGCATCAAATTGAATCCCGAAAAATGTGTTTTCGGGGTTCCAAAGGGAAAGCTGCTTGGATACATCATGTTTGGCCGCCCTGAGCTGGTTCATCTCCCGGCTAGGTGAGCGAGGGATGCCCCTCTACAAACTTCTCAAAAAGACGCGGCATCGAGGCCAACCCCAAAAAAATCACAGCCATCTCCAACATGGGCCCTATACGCAACGTCAAAGGCGTACAGAGGCTAACTGGCTGTTTGGCCGCACTGAGCTGGTTCATCTCCCGGCTAGGCGAGTGAGGGATGCCCCTCTACAAACTTCTCAAAAAGACAGACATGTTCGTCTAGACTGAGGAAGAACAGCAGGCTTTGAAAAGCCTCAAAGCATCACTGACGTCGGCCCCAATCCTTGTCGCTCCCGAACAGGGAGAACCCCTCCTCCTCTATGTCGCGGCAAGCAACCACGTGGTGAGCGTCGCCCTAGTCATCGAAAGGGAGGAGCTGGGACACCACCTGAAGGTCCAGCGACCCGTATACTTCGTCGGTGAGGTACTCACCAACGCCAAGGTTTGGTACCCCCTGGTGCAGAAACTTCTATATGCCGTGCTGATGGCGACCCGGAAGCTCCTGTACTACTTCACCGACCACGAAGTCATGGTCGTCACTTCATTCCTGCTGATGGATCTCCAAATAGGCACTCGAATAAATGGGCCATGACATCAGGTATATCTCCCGCACCGCTATTAAGTCTCAGGTTCTCACGGACTTTATTGCCGAATGGACGGAGGTCCAGCTCCTAACCCCAGACGTCACCCATGAGTACTGGATGATGTACTTCGATGAGTCCGTGATGGCACCCGGCTCGAGGGTTGGAGTGGTTCTGATCTCTCCAGATGGGAGCAGGCTCCGCTATGCGATTCGCCTCCATTTTTCGGCCTCAAACAACGCCACGGAGCTCGACGCTACACGGTTGTACGTCCATGATGACTCGGAGTTGGTCGTCGACCAAGTCATGAAGGAATCCTCTTGCAAAAGCCCCCTCATGACAGCATACTGCCAGGAGGTGCGCAAGCTCGAGGACAAATTCTAGCGGATCGAACTACATCATGTCCCCTGAAAGGACAACGATGCCGCTGATTTTCTCGCAAAATTTGCTGCCAGGCGGGTTCCGTCTCCGGATGGGGTCTTCATCAAAGGCCTTCACGAGCTGTCTGCCCGCATCCTAGAGGGTCCGATCCAGACACTCCGACACCAATCTGGCACTCGGGGGCACCAATCTTGGTGCCTCCATGACGACGTCACCCACCGACGTCGCCGTGGTAGCACTCGGTCAAGCTAACTAGAGAGCACTGCTACTCACCTACCTCCTCGAGGAGATTCTCCCACCAGAAAGGACTAAAGCACGACAAATCGCTCGACGCGCCAAGACGTTCATCACATTCGATAACAAACTTTACAAGCGAAGTCCATTAGGAGTACTCATGAAGTGTATCCCTACCGACCAAGGGAAACAGCTCCTCCTCGAGGTCCTTGCCGGAATCTACGGACATCATATGGCCCCAAGGTCACTGGTCAGAAAAGCCTTTCATCAAGGTTTTTAATGGCCCACTACGCTGTGAGAGGCAGAGGACGTCATCCGCAGGTGTGAGAGATGCCAGTTGTACGCTCGGTAAACTCATTTGCCGGCGTAGGAGCTTTAAACCATCCCCATCACCTGGCCATTCATGGTCTGGGGCCTCAACATGGTCAGACCCCACAAAAAGGGCCCAGGTGGCTTCACTCACCTACTCGTAGTGGTGGACAAATTCACCAAGTGGATAGAGGCGAAGCCCATCACCAACATTTGCTCGGAAGAGGCGGTAAAGTTCTTCCTTGACATCATCTATCATTTTGGTGTTTCTAACTGTACCATCACTGACCACGGAACTAACTTTACCAGGAAGAAGTTCTTAGACTTCTGTGATGGATACGACATCAGGATCGATTGGGCCTCGGTCGGACATCCGCGTACTAACGGTCAGGTCGAGCAGGCCAATGGCATGGTCCTCCAAGGACTTAAGCCACGCTTCTTTGACCGACTCAATAAGTATGCCGGGCGATGGGTTGTAGAGGTCCCAGCAATCCTCTAGAGCCTGAGAATGACCCCAAATCGATCCACAGGGTTCACACCTTTCTTCCTGGCCTACGGAGCTGAAGCAGTGTTGCCCTCCGACCTCGACCATGGCGCCCCAAGAGTGAAGGCCTTCGTTCGAGACCGAGCCACAGAGGCTCAGCAAGACGCTGTTGTCCTACTCTAGGAGGCTTGTGAGACGACCATCATCCGCTCCTCTCACTACCAGCAGACTCTCCACTGGTACCATGAAAGAAAAATCAGGGAGAGAATTCTCGAGGTCGGCGATCTCGTGCTCCGAAGAACCCAATCAACCAAGGAGAAACATAAACTCTCTCCACCATGGGAAGGACCCTATACGGTGACCGGGGTGATTCAACCGGGCACCTATCGACTGAAGGATGACAATGGCAACGTTCTCACCAACACATGGAACATCGAACAATTACATCGTTTCTTCCCCTAAAACTCGGTCTTACCATTTTCTTTCATTCAATGTTTGCTCCTACAAAGCACCCTAGCCCGAGCACTCTCGGCCTGGGTCGCTCGGGCGCTCCACGAGGGTGCGATACCACCCCTCTTTTTTACTATCATATAGTAATACTTTTCACCCAAACGAAAGGGTAGTCCGGTCCTTTAATTACCCTATGTAACTTATGTTTTAAACTCCCAAACAATCACACCCTGCCATGATCTACGGTTACGAGCAGTTGAGCCTCGTGGGCCATGCCCAGGTTCTTAAGGTTGCAGCCTACGGGTCAAATGGGCAGGTGCAAAAAAGAAAGGATAAAAAGCAAAGCTATGCTAGGGTAAAAACAAGGACGGATGGGACAAGATTCCCCTTATGAGTGATTCCATCACAAAACGAAATTGAAGTATTCATGAATACAAAAAACTATTCACATGGGGGGTCCCCCATGAACTTATCTTTTACATATACTGACTTCTTCTACTCTAAATTCTATTGTGGCCGCCTGACGGCATCGGCTGACGGCACGATTGATGAGGATAAGGGCTGCTCGCTTTCCGACGGGATGATGTTCGGCTCGGTCGGAGGCGGGACGACGCTCGCTTCTGACCCGGTCTCCACTCCGTCCGCAGGCTAGATGACATCTTCCTAGCGCATGCCTTTAGCCACACTCAAACGACGAGCCTCTATCACCCACTGCGTGGAGACTTGCTCGGCAACCATCTATGCATATGGCACCAAGCTCTCCCCAAGCGTATGGATTGCATCTGCGCTCCACCCGTCGGCGTACCCTCTACAGATGGTGGCGAAGTCCAGATCCGGGTGGTGCGTCGCCACTGAGGTTAGCACCCCCAACGTCCCGTAGAACATACCATCGAAGATGAGCGCCCGAACTTCATTCGGGACCTCCGCCAGCTGGACGGCGGGCGTATTGGTGCTCGGCGCTGACCCGAACACCTCGGAAACGACCACCTGGGCGACGTTACGAATCTAGTCCGGCTCCCCCTCGAGAGCACATTGCTCTTCAAGGGACTTGGCTAGCGCCTCCGTGCTCCGACCGATCGCCATCTTGGCTGTCTCTAGCTCTCGCTCTAGAGAACCAATTTTTCCACCCAGTTCTAGAAAAAGGATGACAAGTTCTGAAGCAAAGGAAAGAAAAAACCAAGGCATCAACCAAAGGCAGAATAGATACATACCAAGGTGAGTGCTTTCGAGGATGGAGAGTCCTTCCTCTTGCTGGGTCACCTTCTCGAGCAGTCAAGCGTTTGACTCCTCTGCACCAAGCAACTACCCCTGAAGCGTGGCCAGTTCCTATTTAGCCTTCGATCAGGCCTTCCACTCCATCTCCAGAGCCTCCAAGGACTTTTGAAGCACCGACTCGGTCTTCGCCAAGTGGACCGTCACTGCATCGAGTCCCTGCTCGACAGCAGTCGCCCGTTTGGCTACGAGCAGTTCCGCCACCCGCGCTCCCTTCGCCTCGGCTGCCCAGTCTTGGGACTCGTGGCGGGCGGATTCCTGCTGGTGCTGAAGCTTGTCAACCCACCGCAACATCGCAGCTTCCTGCCCCATCTGACCATGTTCCTCCCGAAGGAAACGGGACTTACGGATCGACATCGCCACTAAATCATGTAAAGCGAGAAGCAAACATGCTGAAACAACCAGTGAAAGACCAAGGAGTCAAGGACAAATGCTAAAAATGCAGAAAGCTTACCTCTACGATGTGTGGCAGGTCGACTGAAAATTGCCTGATGGAAGAGCTCAACCCGCTCCAAGAACTCCTTGAGCCTCACCTTGGTTTGGGCGAGATCAGACTCCATCGACAGTCCTCTCTCCTCAAGCAAGTGCCAAAGCCCCACCTCCTCTTCATCATGAAGGATGAACCAAGCCTTCCTCGGGTTACCGAGGTAGGGCCACACCAGCTCATGGGACACCCCTAACCCGCTGGAAGATCTGGACATCGCAATATCATGCAACGACCGGATCATCACCAACTCCTACGACGGTGGGATGGCTGGTGGCTCCACCCCAGTGCATGCCTCATCGGAGCAGGGGATCTCTTCTATCTAGACTCCATGGCTCACCGGCAGATGTTCTACCTCTAGCCTAGCCACGTCCCCTCCCGACCCCTCTAGCTCTGACCAGGAGGGCGAGCCGTGCGTTCCTCCATCGGGCGAGGCAGGGAGCCTGGTTTCCCTTCACTCTTCCACCATAGCTATTGGGGGAGGGATAGCAAGGGGCACCTCTGACCCAACCTCTGCCATCGCCACGAGGATCGCCGCCATCACCGCCACTGCCGCTGTCGCCATACTCACGACCGGCCGGGAGGACGCAACCCCTAGAAGGGAAGGTCGCACCACCGCCAAACAGCTTTCCCCACCGCTCATCGCAACTCATTGCAGGCTAGGTCTCCACTCCTCCCTCACAGGAGGTGGGGCGATGCCTAGTCCCGCTAGTCCCTGGGTGCTGTCAGATAAGTATAGGTTAGTCACACTCAAAAAACTCAGCTGCGAGATCAAAAAGGAACATAAACGTGTACCTAGATGAAAGCGGTAGAGCCCTAAAGCCCTGACCCGCTGGCGATGAGCCCACCGGACGAAGACCGCTCATGGGTCGCGACCCGCGCCCCCTTGTATCAACCAAGGGAGAAGCTGACCCAGCCGGTTCCTGATCGGCTCGTAAATGGCCGCAACCGCCAGCTCATGGCGACAGACCGAAGCAACTGATGGGGCATCTCCCCATTGTGGGTCACACACACGCTGTGACCCCGAAGATGCGAGGGTATGAGCATGCTCCTCCGACCAGCGGCGTGCCCCACCACACTCGAAGCAGGGGGTATGGAGCCAACAACGCCTCCAAAGGGCATCACAACCACTTTGCCTCTCGTTCGACAGTGGTGTCGTCGCTCACGACATGCTTCCTTGACTTGGGAACATCGCCGTGCTTCTCTGTATCTCGCCCACCGCTGATGGACACGGCCATAGGCTCACGACGCTCCACCGAGGTTGCGACAACGCCCCTATGTCCTTCATCCTTAGAGGTGCTCATGTCACCACCCATCTCTGTGGGCTCCTCCGACTCAAGCTCCTCCTCCACATCGCTCTGGCTTTCACCCACCTGGACCCGCCGGCTGATCTCCTTCTCCTTCTCGTACTTCCTCTGGGCCTTCTTAGCTCTCTTCTTCTTCTTGGCAAGCGCTGCCTCCTTCAGGGCAGCTTGCCTAGCTGCGCCCTCTAGCCCCCTCAGAAGATACGGCCAGGATTTGTATCCTGCGAGTCCCTATGAAACGGACAACTCAAAATCAAAAAAAGGAGAGCAACAGGGAAAAGGATGCGGAATAAGGAGAGGGGAGCATACCAGATTGGATAGCTTCATAGCGTGAAGAGGTCCTGGTGTTCCATCAAGGGAGTCTTTATCCCTCAGTTATAGCACCCAGTCGAGTCAACTCCAACTTCGTCCTTCGGCAACTCCTCCGGCGACACGCGGTCGGGATCCGTTGGGCCGGAGTACGCCCACATCGGCCGCCTCCTCTCCACCAGTGGGGCGACTCGACAGCGTAAGAAGGTGTGGAAGACCCGCAGCCCATCGAGGCCGCATTACACTAGCTTCTAAAGCTCCGCCTCGATGACCTCTAGCTTGTTATGTCAACTGGAGGGACCCCACGACCAACTTTCCTGCCTCTTCGGCCTTCTTCCGGTGCACGGTGGGAATGGCGCCTCCGCTGGGTTCCTGATGTAGAACCACTCGCCATGCCACCCCCGATTAGAGTCGCAAGGAGAGTACGCGGGGTAGGAGCCCGATGGCCTCGGCTTCTTCTGCAGGGTGAAGCCCCCAACCGGTGCGGTTCTGGGTGGCTTCCCCTTAGACAAGGCTCGCCCAGTGAAGATCCACCGGAAGAGGTCCATGTGCGGCTCCATCCCGAGGAAGGCCTCACAAACGGTGACAAAACCGGTGAGGTGCAGCACCCCAGTCAGATTGAGGTGCTGCAGCTCTAGGCCTCACTCATTGAGGAGCCCACGCAAGAACCAGTGCCTAGGATATCCAAGCCCGCGCTTGTGGAAGGCGAGGAAGGAGACAACCTCGTCGGCCCGTGTTCGTGAAACAGCTTCCCCTAGCACAGGAGCCCTCCAATGCGCCACCTCCTTCGATAGGAGCAGCCCCTTCTTGGTGAAGGTGGCCAGCACCTCCTCATCTACGTTGGATGGCCTCTAGTTCGACATCATGCCCCAGATTCATGAATGAATCTATGAGTTCTCCCTTGCTTTACTCTCTCTCCCCTAGAAACCGCCACGGCGCACGAACGGGCTTGGCGAAAAGAAAGAAGGAGGAGAGGCAGCAGTTGGAGAAAGGCGAAGGAATGGGACAAAAACCCTCTCCCTTCCCCTATTTAATGCAGATAGACATGCGGTGGGACGCATCCTGACTGATGGGACACGCCCTGCTGAAAGGTCCTAATATGGCTAGAGGGGGGGGGTGAATAGCCTATTTAAAAACTACAAATCAACTAGAGCAATTTGATTAGTAAGACAAATAGCGAAATGCAAACTTGCTCTAGCTCTACAAGGGTTGCAAGCCACCTATCCAACAATTCTAGTTGCAATGATCTATTTGCACACAATCTACTTGACCACTACTCACTAAGAGCTCTCACAAATGCTACACTAAAGAGCTCCACTAGATATGTTTAAAGCACAAGGCAAGCTCTCAATTCTAATTACACTAAAGAGCTTGCTATATCTAGTTTGCGGAAATGTAAATGAGTAAGTGAGACGATTATACCACGAGACGATTATACCGCCGGGTCATGGAGTGAACCAATTACAAGATGAATATATAGCCAATCACCGGGAGAATGCAAATGACAAGAGACAACCGATTTTTCTCCCGAGGTTCACGTGCTTGCCAACACGCTAGTCCCCGTTGTGTCGACCAACACTTGGTGGTTCGGCGGCTAAGAGGTGTTTCACAAACCTCGTCCACACGATAGGATACCGCAAGAACCGACCCACAAGTGAGGTAACTCAATGACACGAGTAATTTACTAGAGTTACCTTTTGGCACTCCGCCGGGGAAGGTACAACTCCCCTCACAATCACCGAAGGCGGCCACGAACAATCACCAACTCGTGCCGATCCTTCACTGCTGCTCCAACCGTCTAGGTGGTGGCAACCACCAAGAGAAACAAGCGAAATCCGCAGAGCAACACGAATACCAAGTGCCTCTAGATGCAATCACTCAAGCAATGCACTTGGATTCTCTCCCAATCTCACAATGATGATGGATCAAAGATGGAGATGAGTGGGAGGTCTTTGGCTAAGCTCACAAGGTTGCTATGTCAATGAAAATATGCAAGAGAGTTTCCTTGAGCCGGTCATAGGGCTATAAATAGAGCCCCAATCAAATAGAGCCGTTATACCCCTTCACTGGGCAAAACGCGCTCTGACCGGATGCTCTGGTCATATTGACCGAACGCTGGCCCTCAGCGTCTGATCGCCCGATGGACGCCACGCGTCACCAGCTTCAAACGCTGTTCGTCAGATTTCAAAGGCTACGAAGCTGACCGGACGCTCCAGCAAAACTGACCGGACGCTGAAGCCCCAGCGTCCGGTTGTTTCCAGTAAGCTCCCCGAGGCGTATTTCTTCGACCGGACGCGTCCGGTCCACCTTGACCGGACACAGACCAGCGTCCGGTGCTCAACCTTAGCCACTGTGCCGTCTGACAGCACGACCGGACGCAGCCTTTCAGCGTCCGGTCGCTAAGTGACCCAGCGTCCGGTCAGTAGACCGATGCCAGCATCATTTCGACCAACTCCATTTCAACTCTAACTTCTTCACCCTTGCTCAAATGTGCCAACCACCAAGAATTTTCATCCGGCGCAATAGAAAATAGGCATTCCATTTTCCCGAAAGCGCCGAATGTAAATCCGGCGCAAGAGAGGGACCCAAACCCATCTCAACACTGCAAACACCACCTCCTTTGTAAATGTGCCAACACCACCAAGTGTATCACCTTGTGCACAAGTGTTAGCATATTTTCACAAACATTTTTAAAGGTGTTAGCACTCCACTAGATCCTAAATGCATATGCAATGAGTTAGAGCATCTACTGGCACTTTGATAACCACACTTCGATACGAGTTTCACCCCTCTTAATAGTACGGCTATCAATCCTAAATGTGATCACACTCTCTAAGTGTCTTGATCACCAAAACAAAATAGCTCATATGGTTTATACCTTTGCCTTGAGCTTTTTGTTTTTCTCTTTCTTCTTTCCAAGTCCAAGCACTTGATCATCATCATGGTATCATCATCATAATGCTATGCTCTTCATTTGTTTCATCACTTGGAGTGTGCTACCTATCTCATGATCACTTGATAAACTAGATTAGCACTTAGGGTTTCATCAATTCTCCAAAACCAAACTAGAGCTTTCACCTGCCCAACGAAACATCGCTCGGTTAAAACAAGACGTGGCCTGGGTAGGGCCCACCACTACCACAACCCAGGCGTAGGAAACAAGGCGCAACCGCACGCAAACAACCCTCCGCCTTCCCATGCAGGATTTGGAAGGGCCTACCAACAGGATCTCCATCAAGGAAAGACCAACGGGCTACCTGAGTCAATCGGACGGCTCAGGCGACTGTCGAGAGAAAGGTAAGGAGCAGTGGGATGCCCCATGCAGGCTATGCCGATTCTGTCACGAATGACGGACACGGATCCCATTCGGACATATCCGATAAAAAGCTCCTCAAACCCGCCACTCGAGCCATCAAGGTATCATTACCAAACCTTCTTACTTTATTTTATTTTCTAATGCATGATCATTCATTCATCCTTTCTCATACACGCATTCACACATTCATCCATGCAAACATTCATTCATCCCATACATCCAAAGCATTGCTTATGCAATTGATGCATCACAACGCTTCGTGTTGCGTCACAAAGCGGTAGTCGCCTCATTCGACATGAGCGACGACCGATCGAGGTTCGAAGGTCGGCCCACGAAGGGCTCGAAGCCGCCTCGCGTCAAATAGAGCTAGGGAAGAAAATACAGATGAGCCCCAGTGGCCCTCGCCTGATCTGCTCAGAAGTAGATAGGGTCATCTCGACCTTCTCGTTCGATCCTAGCCTCGAGCCATGCCTACAGAATCTCCATCGAGGGGAGGCCAGCGGGCCACCTAAGTCGGTCTCTGAAACGACCTAGGCATCTGCCAGGAGGCGGGTTAAGGAGCAGTGGAATGCCACATGAGGGCTATGCCGACCCCGTTACGAACGACGGACCTGGATTCCACTCGGACATACCTGTTAGAGAGCTCACCGAGCGCGTCACTCAAGCCATCGAGGCAAGTGATGTTAGCTCAGCCCCTCCGGTTATGGAAACCGCGGATGGGGTAACGCACGAAACTAGACCAACCCCTCGGCCATGCCCGACACTTGGGTCCGCACTCCATTGTGCTCGACCCCCTGGCCGTGCTCGATGATAAAGTCAAAAATCCCCCAGGCGATTCTACCCGAATCGCCTAGGGGCTCGGGGGCTACACCCACCGGGTGCGCTCGCGCGCACCCGCTGGCAAGTCAAAAAATCCCCCAGGTGATTTCTAGGACCACCAAGGCCACACCCCTTGCTGGTCCCCGCCTTGTCTGACTCCCGAAGGTTGGCTCCGCCTTGCTCGACGTCTAAGGGCTGGCCCCGCTTCGCCCGATCCCTCGAACACGGTTCCTAACGGAAGCTCACGCCGCCGCCAACCACTATGACCCTAGGTCAAACTTCTAGCATCGTGTAGCGAGCGGTCGCATCTCACCATGACTCGTCTCCATGACATGACGTTCCAAGGGACTCACATCGACCCACAGTGACGAGCACATGGTCACTATGCTGCCTACACCCTGTATGATCGCTGATCAACATGCTGGTTCGTCGGTCCGATGCCTGGGTACGCGCTCTGTCGCACCCGACGGTGACTCACAATCTTACACCCATCCGTTGCTCTTGTACAACGAGTATAAACACCCCCTTCATGACTTCGTAGAAGTCCCAAAAGGGCTCGGGAGCTACTGTCGAGTTCATAAACCCAGGGTCCCCGATGGGCCCGCTTTCCAGCAAAAGCTCGGCCCAGCAGACGGTATTACAACAACTCGCGACTCCTGGGCCAGACCAGTTACCTAACGACAGGCCAAAAGAGCGATCCAGTCTCTGACCGAAAGGCCTGGCCAAGGAGGGGACGACGCTCGCTTCCGACTGTGACCCGCTTTTCCGACCGGGAATGCGGCGAACCTCTGCTTACAGCTCTTCTCCGACCGACACAGTCGGAGCCGACTAGGAACAACCGACCGATGATGCCCACTCGGTGAGGACCTAGGAATCAGGCGGAGCAGATAAGGCAAGGCGCTCAAGTCAACCGCAATACTAAGGACCATACCCTGCACACCTGTAGGACAGTAGACATACCAGAAGGGTGCTTTACAACCTTCCAGGCATGTCAGAGCCCAAACAGTGTTGTAGGCGCCGACAATTGCCTTACAGTGTTGTGGGCGCCGTCATTTTCCATACCAGGCGAACACGGTAAAGCCTACCACATGCATCTAATATAAACAGTATTATGGGCGCCAATGACCGTCTTATACCCGACAGCATGGGCAACAAGACTTAATAGCATACGTACACACTCTCTCTCTCTCTCTCTTGTAAGGCCATCCCCTTCATCTATAAAAGGGGATACGCTCTCTCCTAACAGGGGACGGTCATTCCGACTCTCTTTCTCTGTTTAGCTTAGACATTCTGAGCACTCGAACAGCTCCACAACTCTAGAACTCTAAAGCTACACAAAGCATACGTTCCAATACTTAGCGAACGTTGGAGCTCCCATCACTCTTGACCCTTTGGTTCAGAGCCCGACTGGACCTTTGACACCCCCTTTCTATCCCCACTCGTTTGTAACTCCACAGCAAACTTCGAGCACCTGGGCTCAGGAATAAAGTCACCGACCGACTAGAACTGGACGTAGGGTACGTTGCCTGAACCAGTATAAACCCTGTGTCATTGAGTGCGAGGCCACATCCGATCACAACGCATTTGTAAAACTACAAATATTTACTTATTGATCACTTTTCGACCGATGCATATATATACACAAAAATAGCGTAAAACATAATATAAATAAATTAAAGCACCAGAGGTTAAATTCATACGTAAGTTCTACTCAAGTATCATCTTTTTCAACAAAGCTAATATACGGCCTTCCTACTATCATCTCCATCAACATACCCAATGAGGAAACAAAAAAATAAAATAGGATCACTATGGACTAACAATTCTCGAGATCATGCATTGATTGACTACGCACAAGATGAAAACACAAATGTTGAGCAAGTCCGCATCACTTTTCTCGAGATCATGCATTGCTTCCACCGATACCTCTGTAATTAACACAAAGAAAATGTATAATAGCTTTCACAAATTTACAACTAGGGCGCACTCCCAAGGTGAGAGAGCTCTCTGCCTGCATGCGAGTCTCTAGGGAAGAGTGTTAGTGGCAAACCTTACCCTCGCTTTGTGCAATGCGAGAAGACTGCGACTCGAACCCGGGATCTTCCGGTCACAGACGGTAAGACTCTACAGCTTGCACCAGGCCCGCCCTTCCAACTAGACAAAATCAAAAATCAATGATCCGAGAAGCTAGAGTTTGTGCTTAGGGCGAGGACAGATGCACTCGCTCTACTAGAGGCAACTGCAGACAAGCTAGGAGCCTGGCCCACCTAGACTATGTCTTTGATGACTATCATTTGCGAAATTCAAGAAAGATGGTCAAGAACAAGTTCATTTTGCAGCTCAATTGTGACCATGCTCCCTCAAAAAAAGAAAGAACCATGCTTATTTCAATGATTATACGATATAATGAATCACTAAGCACAAAAAGGACAGTTGAGCTTTCTCAAAGAAAAGAAAGAAATATGATTGAAACAACAAAGTGCCATCTAACATCTTGGATTGACTTATTACTTCCAATCAGATTCATACAAGTGCCACAAACAAAACACAACGCTTGTGAGGTCCTGTTAGTATGGGTGGAAATATTCAGTTCAAACTTGCTACAAAACAGGTGAAAATAGTTGGTTTAACTATTTGTCCGGATGACTTTCAGAGAAACCAATCATGGCTAGACTGCACAGCACACAGAAAAAAAAGAGAATGCTATACTTCATACTAAGTTACTAACTTTACCAATACTAAAATAAGTGTACACTAATCTGTTCCAACAATGATGACCAAAAGTGCATTTTGACCACCTAGCCATCGTTGTGCAACAGTAAAAATATGTTCAAAATAAGTCTACACTAATATGTAATATGTAAATGATAATGGAAGGCATTGTTGCTGTCAAGAATTCAGATCAGAACAAAAAAAGGAAGTGTAGTTGTGCAGAACAAGCTATTGCTGAACGGACAATAGTAGGTTGCTTGCTCGAACTAAAAATGAACACATGACTAGAATCCAAATTGCAGTTCGACAAGAAAAATGAAGTACCTAAACTAATAACTCGCAGTTCATATATACCCCAGATATTAGAAGGCGATTCAAATAATATACCTACATACAATGACTGCAAACATTGCGTTTTCTTCTAAATTCAAACATTGCCTCCACTGATAGCACTGCAAGTAAGCACAAGAAAAAGCATTAGCAACTAAGACATACCAAAGTAAACTAATCTAGTGGCAGCTAAGCATTACCTAATATGCTGTTTGAGCCAAATCAAACAAACATTTTTGTTTTTCATTTTCATGAATACCTCCCTGTCTATCTCAGATTTGAAGATATTCATAGCATACGCCTTCTCCACATCAGTAAGTTCCATTGCATCCACTTCATCGAAACAAAGAATAGCTCCTCATCTTCTTCTTCCTCCTCCAACAAAAAATTCCATCGACAGAAGCAAAGCATACAACAATTAAAATGTATCTTCCATCGAAATCTAGTGTATCAGTAAGAATCTCACCAATTCAAATCAACTAGAGAAAAGGAGAGCACTCAAAGTAGAGAAAACAAGTAGAGGAAACAAGTATTAGAAGGGCAAATTCAAAGTATTAAAAGTCTTAAAAAGTAGAGAAAACATCTAATCATCCAGCAGCACCTACTCATCCAGGCATGTATGCATTCATTTTTTTAGAACAGGACTGACAACAAAAACCACAGCCAAATTATCTATTTTAAAGCCAAAGGAATATGACCCACTATGCTTAACAACGCCAGATGACCCAACTCAATCTGCACTTGCATGTCATCAATTTTCATTCGAATAAAGAGTAATCGCATACACAAATTTAGACATAGTTACGTATCTATATATATGCCCCGCACACAAATCAATCTGATTCTAGAGTACCGGTCATCCACCGAACTTAAACAACAACCCCTTTCATAACTGTCCCTACACAAGTGTCACCTCGTCCCAAGATGCAGATGCAAAAGCGGTGTCACCCCATCCCAAGACGATTTAGCAAAAAAAACAACGATTGGGGAACTAACCCGACACCAAAGTGTCACCCGTCCCAAGACGCAATGAAAATCACTCTGCAAAAGCATCATACCCTTATTAGTCGGAGAGATTTAGCAAGAGATTTAGTACGAGATTATTAGATTGAGTAATTGACGAGTATGGACACCACCGGAATTAAAAACAAACTCGCTTAAGATCCCATGCCGCCATCAAATTAAAAAGGCACACTCGCTTAAGATCTCGCGCGTAGTAGGCTAGACCTATCATGCATTCATACAGAGAGACGAACTGCTTGATAATACTATCTCGCCATATTTTAGACAGAGGATGGTGCCAAAGCTAAAGGCATCTCTCCTACATTGCAACTGTGTTCATGTTCATGTACCCCAACGGTAAATGGCTAGAGTCGTATGCACTTGAGAACTGAGCTATGTGCACCTCAATGCAAGGTAAACAAGTAGAGAAAACAAGTGTAAACAAAAAGGAAAAGAGAGAAGGCATTTAGTTGTGGTTTGTTCCTCTAAACTTGCATGATTGCCACAGCTAAGCCCCCATAAACTTGAAAAACTAGGTGCTCACCTCCTAAATAAACTGCATTCTATTTTCAGCAAAACCTGGAGGATGTGTATGTTAGGCAAAACCTGCACCTTCTTACTCTCTAAAATAAACGCAAATAAAAAGTCTGCAGAGAGATCCATGCATCCAAGCTACAGCTTTTTTGTGGCAAGATTTCCTTAGCTATGACTAAGTTATATTATTACATACATAAACACTCATGATTGAAACTTCAACTATCACCGCATTCTCGTGAATGAAAATAAAAGGCACAAGGCCAATACTAAAGCACAACAAGTCACAATGGAATAAAAGAAATGCATCAGTCACCTTGCAGAAAATTGCTACTGCAGTGACCGCTTACTATACTAGTCTGCATGCTAGAAAATAGCAAGACTACCAAACGTCCCAACCAGTGTATGTCTGGACCGTTATAAGCATGCATATAGTTATTGTGCAATGCTAGAAAAAATCCATCACAAAGATGCCATCCTATTCTATTGCAATGGTGTTCTCGAACACGTAAACCAAATCACCAATGAACATTACAATCTCTACCGATTATTGAAGAATCATAATTCATGACATCTATTTTCACATCACAAACAAGAAACCATAGAATCACTCTGCTAATGAATAGTAAAGTAGTTCAACAGTTGAGTTCTTTAGGCTACATGAAGCAATTGGATCTCAAACAACCTTGGTACACCACGGTGGATCTTCCTATTAGTCGCTTTTGCCCAGATCTACAAGAAGGGGTGTGAGATGCGATGTAAGACTAACCTCAGAGGCAGAGGTTGTGTCGTGTTGTTTGGCGACGTCGGCGTTGCTCATGAATCGGCACAATGGCTAGCGAGAGGCGTCCGAGCTCACGGACTAGTAACTCCAAGATCAACCAGAAAGAGATGTGGATGAAACCCTAGCAGATCGAGAAGATTCTATGGGGAAGGAGATGTGGATGGAGGTGGACCGACCGCCGATAACGACGATGGTGGAGCGAAGTGGAGCCGGGTGCGCCACCAGGAAGTCACAAAGCGGCGGGCGGCGGAGGCGAGCTCACCGCTGGCGCGAGTGGAGGGCGGCAAAGACAAAGATACCAGAGCGACAACGACCGGATGTCAGGCAATGGCGGCCGGATGTCATGCGGCGGGGCGACCGGATGTCGTGGTGGCGGTGGCCTCGCGATCAAGCGACGTCATGAGCGGAGGAAGAAGCCACGTCACGACTCACGAGCGCACGGGAAACCCTCCCGCCTCCTCACTCTTGGATTATTTCCATGTGGAAAACGAAGGAAACGAGTGCGAACCTCGGGTTGGTGGGCTTTCAAAGAGCACTAAAATTTGCCCTGGGAGATTGGCCTAGGGAATTGCAGGATCCCTCCGGGATTTTGGGCTGCCAAAGTAGCCCTCGAGGCTATCATTTCCCTTACACGGTCCCACACAAAGATATCCCTTTCCACCACTTATTTCCCACTTGCCAAACGACGGGGAATTTTTTGTTAAGAGGATGGAGAAAAAGTCCACATTACCTCCTTCAATTTTCATGGAAGTCCATTTTTTCTCCCCGAACTGTAAAATCGGGCAAAACACCTCCCTCGACTTTTAAAACCGTTCATCTTACTTCTCTGTCCCTGTTATAAGCAGTTTTGAAGGCGGTTTTGTCTTTTTTTTTATTTATTTCGGCTAAATTTTTGAAAAATCATAGTAAATCACATAAAATCATAAAATGAAAAATCTAATTTTGTTGAACTCCACATAAGTAGATCTACACAGTGAACATATAATAAGGTATACTTTAGTACAAAGTTTTTGTTGTGTCTTTAGATTTATGTTTTTCTGTAATTAATTAAAATAATTCATAGCTGCAGTTTCTATGGTCTAATTGTGGTGAAATTTTTATGGTGGGCTAATTATTGTATGATTGAACTGTAGTAAAAATTTCATACTCATTGGATCAAGTATAGCGTAGTTATAGATTTATTTATATTTAACAAGCATAAACATAAATAAAATCTATTACTAAGTTAGACATGATCCAATGAGTATGAAATTTTTACTACAATTTAACCATACAATAATTAGCCCACCATAAAAAATTCATCACAATTGGACTATAGAAACTACAACTATGAATTATTCCATTTAATTACAGAAAAGCATAGATCTAAAGTTACAGTAAAAACTTTATACTAAAGCATACCATATTATATATTTACTGTGTAGATCTACTCATGTGGAGTCCAATAAAATTGGATTTTCCATTTTATGGTTTTTCTGTGATTTATTATGATTTTTCAAAGATTCAGCCGAAATAAATAAAAAAGAAAAAGACAAAACCGCCTTCAAAACCGCTTATAACCGGGCCAGGAAGGTACGGTGAACGGTTTTAAAAGTTGAGGGAGGTGTTTTGCCCGGTTTTAAAGTTCAGGGAAGAAAACGGACTTTTACGAATGTTGAGGGAGGTAATGTGGACTTTTTTTAAGGATAGGGATTGGGGAGTGGGAAGGCCAGATGGGCCATTGGGCCGCCCAGTTAGGTGTGGCCTGTGGGCTTCTTTGTGTTTGACGTGAATCAGAGCTTAAGGATAGCAAAGAATAGCAGCAATTTGAGACCTTAACTATATAATACATGTATATACCTCTACAAACTACTAAAGTTACCCAGGCACAACTGTGGGTCCGCCAATAGAGGGACGGCGAACTTATCCATTACTCTCTCTGTCCCAAAATAGAAGTCATTCTCGCTTTCTGATAAGTCAACTTTTTTTAACTTTGACAAATTATATATAGAAGAATATTAATATTTATAATATATAATTAGTATCGTTAGATAGATCGTTAAATGTACTTTCATAATAAACTTATTTGGAGATAAAAATATTGCACATATTTTTTATAAATCTAACTAAAGTTGATAAAGTTTGACTTGTACGCATCCCATAACGTCCTTCTTTTTGGGACGGAGGGAGTACATTCTTGGCACCCCTTATATTGATCTGTGTTCCCCACGAACTCTCATCTCAAAATGAAAATAAAATCAACCTCTCTAAACTTTTGTTAAGACCAGAGGTTTATACCCTTCACAGAAGGTTGACTAAGATAAATTCTTAAAAAGAACACCTTACAAGTTTGCTAAGTGTTAAACAGGTAATTAATTATATTACAGACACTTGAGATACGAAATGTTGTATTATTTGAAATGTTCAATGATTTGATGATAAAGGCAAACTTGATGATTTTTCATATTGCGTTAAAATGAATAGCCAAAGTGATGTATTGTTGTGGAGACAATCCAGTTCAAGCACAAGATAACAATGCAAATAGAATTGATGAAATGTGTGAGGGATCGCCGTGTTGATTAACCTAAATCAAGTGTCATCCACTTAACTGACCCGATTTAAACAAACCAACCTCGATAATCCTTGGGAGATGTTCATTCAAAAAAATCCCTAGGAGATGACATCATATCTCCACTACACCAAAGATATTGGATCAAAAGTAGAGTTACAATCCACGAACCAATCATCAAGACTCACGTAGCTTGACCACCATACAACAGTAAATAGTTTAATAAGATACATCATTATTGATATGAATAATAGATACAAAGAAATAAAGTGGAAGTTCATTAAAGGTAGGTTATCCCTGTTAACCTATTGGTCTAGTTTTTCTCTATTACTCTCAAACAACCGATCATCACAGTGACGACAGCTTGCAGAGGACGCTCATCTTGCAATGCGATAGTAGAAGGTTGGAGGAGTAAAAGTTGGGAAAAAAGAGTAGTACATTGTTTTTTGATCGATTGTGTGTTGGATTGTCTCAATCGGCTGTTATTCTCTAGTATATGTGGAGGGTGGTCTTATCTTAGTAGGAAATCTTTTTCAAATGAAATCTACAAGCTTCCCATGACATTAGATGAGTTCCCATCAAATTAGAATTGAATTGGACTGGGGGGAAACCGGTTTAGCCGAATTCTGAAACTGGCTTAGCCGGTTTGTGCGTGTGCAGGGTGAAAACTTCTTGAGGCCGTAATTCCTCATCCGAACTCTAAATTGGATGGTCTATTTATGTGTTTTCCTATCATCTCAACTAGAGGAATGCAACGGTGAAGTCCACTCTTCAATTTGGATGAGTTTTCAAAACCAGCTTAGCTGGTTTTCTGCTAGATCTGTTCCCCAAAATCAAAATTTTATTTTATTCGGAATCCAAATTGGATGATCCACGTATCTTTTTCAATTGCCTCAACAAGAGGAACGTAATAGTAGAGTCTGTTAGGCATTTTGACTAAGCGCCAAAACCAACTTAGCCAATCTGGAAACCAGCTAAACTTATTTCTGTTGGAAATTCTAGATCTAGCACTTTTCGCAATTTTGGTTATCAATCAACACCCACGTGTTGTAGTAAACTAAGAATACAACTCCACAAAATCGAGGATATCAAAGCAACAAATCCGGTCCCAGCTCCTAGCGTATATATTTCAACAATCCTTGCATCCAAGGGGAGGAAATGGAAATAAAGAAAGAAAAGCAATAACGATGATAGGTATAATTACGAGCAACAATATAGAACTACTCCACCATTTTCGACCCGGCAGTGAAAAGTCAAGCCCCAATCTTGTCAAGGCTCTCGGACACGGCCTTCATCCGTGGTCGGCGCTCTGGGTCTGCCTCAACGCACCCTAGCGCGACATGGAACGCCGCGACAACCTCCTTCCGTGCAGTGGCGTCCCTCAGGAAAGTGGCATCAGCCAACTCCGATAGCGGCCGCACGTCCTCGAACCCCTGCCGCACCCACCTCACGAGCTCCGGAGCTTGTTGCTCTAGCTCCCGCTGCCCATTGTGACCCAGCAGGGATGGCACCGACGAGGACGATACAGACGGTGAGGCATGCTCTGGCGACTTCCCCGTGAGCAACTCCAGTAGCAGGACGCCGAACGAGTACACGTCGGACTTCTGGCTCGGCGGTTGTGAGCCCCCCAGCGCGTGTGCCTCAGGGGCGCGATATGCACTGGACTTGTCCATTAGAGCGGTGGGCCTAGCATACGGTAGCGCGCCGCCCATGATGCCGCCGGACCCCGCCACGGAGTAAACGTCGGTGCAGCCGGCGATGGTGAGGAGGCGAGTGAGGCCGAAGTCGGCGACAAGCGCGTTGTAGTCGACATCCAGCAGGATGTTGGAGGGCTTGACCTCGCCATGGACAAACCGGCGTGGGCTGCACTCGTGAAGGTGCGCAAGCCCGCGCGCCGCACCCATGGCGATCCGCAGTCGTAGGGTCCATGATAGGGCTGGCTGCCCGGACCGGCCTGCACGAAAACATATGTCACAGTGGTTAGCTGATTACAACTCTCAGTTTTTTTTTCTAAAAAAGGAGATGCTAGCGTACTCTCTCCGTTCCAAATTATAAGATGTTTTGGCTTTTTAATACGTATCGTTTGCTATGTATTTAGATACATTATCTCTAGATACATAAAAAAATAATATATCTAGAAAAACCAAAATATATAATAATTTGAAACAAAGAAAGTATATCGGAAAATGGACCATGCTCGTATAAAAAAATTATTGGCTGTTACTTCTGGATTATAGATGTCTTTTTACTAGCCCAACAAACATGGCTTCAAACTTTTTTTTATAGAAATCGTGTGCATCATTGTTAAAGACTAACATTTATTTATATATAAAACAATGCTATAAGAATTTGTGAACAGAGTCGTATTTAACCCGATCCATACGTCCCGCATGGATCAAATGTCTGAAAACTTAGGCCGGAGTCATTGTTTTGGCAACTCGGCGCTAGAGTTGCAAGACGATTGCTGCCTGGCCATGATCTTACAATTTTCTACCTAATTATGAGGTCTACTAAGAGCAAGTATAATAAAATGGCATAGATATGATGAAATATAAGTTACCACATTAGAAACTTATTTGGATGAAAACCTCCTAGGCAGGGGCGGGGACAGGGGGTGCCTGGGCCCCCTATGAATGTGAAATCTTCACTAAATTTTTTGAAATTCAAATAAATTTAAAAAAATTAACACTGCTGCCCCTCCGGCTCCTAACATTTAAAAATTAACTTCCTGGTTCCGCCCCTGCTCCTAAGCAATTGATCTTGAGGCCTGTTCGCTTGAACTTATCAGCTAGAATCTACAGTATTTTTCTCTCACAACAAAACAGCTTCAGCCGGCTTTGGTTCCAAGCATCCAAAATCAAACGCCTAGGAGACACCATCCAATCAGCCACTAGATTTGTGCTGAGTTTGAAGCAGAGAGAGAAAAACCGGCTGCATACTTGTAGCTAGCTGACGCACAGATTTTAATTTGTGAGAGAGCGAGATGAGCTAGATATTGATGGTCTAGCAATATGGGTAAACTATTAATTAGTTGCAGGTGATATGATAACAATATAACTTGTTGCTGGCTTAGCTGTATTATTAATCATGTTCCATGCTCCTAAGTACTCGATCCAGCTGCAATTTGGCTGCCTGCCTGCCTCTGTTGCTGGACGCATACTTTTGTTCAGGCGTTATTTTTTGTTGTTCTGTACTTTGGCTGCCTGCCTGCCTCTGTTCCTGGACGCATACTTTTATACTAGTATCATGCATAGCCATGGGTTAGTGAGGCCATAGTTATTAACCAAGTCAACACAAGGGTCTCATCCAAGGCCTGTAAAGAGTAATTAGGAGCGTTCAAGAGGATTAGGTTAGAAGTTCTATTGCAATGCATTCTTCTATATATAGGACAAAAGAATCCTAGAATCCTAGAGGGTCAAATAGGGTTGTGAGAGAATCACAAAAAAAATAGGGGTTGTGAGAGTGGTAATCACTTACTCATTTGGAGCTGTGTTTATAATTTGTTTATCTATTGCCGTGGTTGCTTCAAAGTAGTCAAGAATTTTCTACGCGATTCGACTACATCGTTCTTGATACGATATAAGCTTATGTGCTCTCAATATCCTTTTAGAGATCAGATGATTGCTACACGTAACTAGAGAGATCAAATTCTAACAAGATTTCGAAGCCCCGAGCGGTCGCACTACCCCACAGGCCTAGGGACACCCCTGGTTGTCATCAATGCTATATTTTGTTGTATGTCCATCTTACCACCCTTCTCGATTTTTTCTGCCATATTTCCAATAATGGATGCTATATATAGAGCTCGGACCATGTGCTTCGTTCTTCCATATGTCATATTGCAGAGTTCATTTCAGCCTAAAGTTTCAGCCGTGTTCCAGAGATCTGCTCTAATGTCTAGAGGTGAGGTACTGGGCTACACTAAATAATTAAGAGGTCCCGCGAGTAGCTTAGTCTGAACCAGAAATTGAAGGTGTGTACACTTTGGTAGCGTTTGGTTTAGAGGCAGGATAAGGACTTCGTCCCAGTGTTTGGCTGGGAGACATATATTCAATCATCCAAAATCAGCGGAGCTACAATAAAAATATCTACCAGCCGAACACCCTGATAGATGGGCGGAGCCATCCTAGAGGGAATATTCTCTCATTATACGGGACGAGTTCCTAACCAAAAAAACGGAGTGACAAAGTGGGACGAGCAAGGACAAGTCGAGTGAAGCACGTGAGGAAGCCAGTCTCGGGGCTAGCCGGCCTCGGACACGGCGGCCGCGGGAGCGCACCATCCTCGGCTCCACGTGAGAACGAGCGCTCCGGCTTCGGATGTGGCAAGGCAGCCTCGGCGGCCTCATACGCAGCGTCCTCACCAACCTCAGATGCGCGCCGGCCGCGGGAGCAACGGCCGTGGGCTCGCCGGCCTTGGGAGCGACGGCCGTGGGCTCGCCGACCTTGGGCGCGGCAGCCGCGGGCTCGCCAGACTCAGGAGCGACGCCGTGGGCTCACCGGCCTCAGGGTCGCTGGCCTCAGGCGCGGCGGCCGCAAGCATCTTTTTTTATGTGAGGAAGAAACGTGAAGAGTGGACGACAGGTGGGCTCCACATGTCAGGCGGGTTATCCAGTTTTAA